>PVHY01004446.1:0-94158 GCA_004024945.1 Uropsilus gracilis
GCCGGCCTACATCAGAAAGCTGGGGAAGAAAACCAAGTGAAATAAGGAAAATAACTTGAATTTTAACTTGAATAATTAATGATTCAAGTTAAAATTATAAGGAAACACTTTATACAAGACATTATTTGTTAGTTTTTCTTTTGACATGTACAAGCATATGGAAAATTTGCTGGAACATTAACCTCATTCATAGTAATATTTTTTTATTGTAATCCTTCAAGCAACTCTATATGACACATGTTATTTTCCCCATCTTGTAGTTAAGGAAATTAAGGTAAGTGCTTATGCAAGTTTTCACAGTTTGAATCCAGGTCTCTCAATAGCTCTGCCCACTTTCATTTCCTTTATTCCAATTGAATGACAAATAGTACCCCTAAAGGTCTGTTTGCATCTTAAAAGTAAGAACTATGTGTTACTCAGCATCTCACATCTCCTCTAGTACATTATTTTGTGGAACAAAATTATTTGTGGAACAAAATTATTATTTTGTGTTCCACAAAATAATGATTTTCCAATATATTTTTGGTGTCGGAAGACTTGAAATTAGGTCTTGCTATTTTTGCCCATGGAACTGCAGGATCCTGTTGCCCGGGATACCACAGACTGAAGCAATCCCCAGCCTCAGCTTCCCAGGTAACTGGGATTACAGGCGTGTGCCACCACGCCCAGCTATTTTTTTTTGGAACTAGGTCTCGCTACGTGCCCCCGGGAGGACTCGAACCACGATTCCTGAACCTGACTGCAGCTTCCTAGGCTGCCGCTTACAGGCATGCGTCACCATGCCCAGCATGTAATGAAGACTCTTGATCTTCACAAGTTCATGCATCAGCTCAGAAAATAGACATACAAATAAAGTATGTGCTTGGCATGTCTAGTCAGTAGTATCTGTTGGAGCGAAACAGCCTGAGGCCAAAATACCCAGCTTGAGCAGAGAAATTCCTGGGGTGAGCCTGTCTGCTGTCCTGCATATATGCCCTGTAGACGGGAGGCAGGGGAGTGCTCTACTCCTGAGAGCACAGCCTTGCTCCTCCTGGTCTCTAGTACTCTCGCTCCATGAGCTTCATCGTTTCCTAGGGTTGCTATAGCAAAGTACCACAGTCTTGGTAGTTTAAAACAACAGAAATTTATTCTCTTTCAGTTCAGGAGTCTACCAAGAAGGTATCAGCAGGGCTTCTTTCAAAGGCTCTAGGGAATAACCATAGCAAAATGATGCAGTGCTCAATGAATCCAGCTGTTTCTCTGGCCTTTCTTGGTTTGTGCTCATGTGGCTCCTATTTCTGTCTCCATCATCACATCACTTTCTCCTCCTCTTCTCTGTGTGTCTTCTGTAAGGACATTTGTCACTTGAGTTAAGACCCACCTGGATAATCCAGGATGCTCTCATCTTGACATCGTTAATGACATCTACAAAGATCATTTTACCAAACAAGGTCATCACACAGATACTGAGGATTAGAACATGGACACACATATTTTGGGGGCCATCATTCAACCTGATAAAGAGTTTTAAGCAAATTTTTCTGGTATGAATTTTTCTAAAGATGCCAAGCTACAGCCTCTTTGCTTGCATGGGTCATTCCTCAGGATAGCTTTAGCAGCTTTGCAAACTTGACTTTTTATCTTACAAAATTAAAGGGAATGTACACATTGTACAATAATTAAGGCATCACTTAGCAATTGCCATTTATTTCACTCTATAAATATAAAACTTAGTGGCTCAAAGTCACCATTTTATTTTGCTCAAACTTTGTTGGTGAGGAGTGTTGGAAAATCTGGGGTTGGTCACTACTTATTTGGGGTGTCCTCTGCCATTGAACCCCAGATGTCACCTGGGCTTAGAATGTGATGGCTCAGTTAGGCTTACACTCAAGATGCCTCATGTCAGCAGGTAATGCCAGTGATAGCCTGGGTGCTGAGTCACCTAGAACATCTACACATGGAGTCCTACTTGCCTGCATTAGAACATAGAGTTCTCACCTGGTAGCTGACTTCCTCTAGGGTGAGAGAACCAAAAGTATCAGGCAGAACACATGGGCATATCTAGCATAGTCTTGGAAGACAAGCAGCATCATTTGCTAGCCTCTCAAACTCAAAACAAGAGGACATGGTTTCCCATCTGCCAATGGAAGAAGACTCAAAGAATTTGGGGCAATACTTTTATACCACCAGGGGTACGTTAGAGTACATACATCTGTAAAATGGAATTAAAATGTTTCTAAAGTTCCTCTAATACTTAAAGCCAATGGCACACACTCACTTTCCCTTCGTTATCACATCAATGCTTACATGTTATGTTCTTCCTTTTCTATTTTAAAATAACTATTACATAAAATTAGGGAGGAAGAAAGTTTCCATTTTGATATGTTTTTCAATCTTTTACATACATATTTAGAGTTGTTTTCTCTGTCTTTATTCTGGTGTTAATATGCCTCTCTGTGTGGATGTGATGAATTCACCAGATCATTCATCTGGAATCTTTTCCTCAGGTTTAAGCCAGAAAGATATTCTGGACTCTTATTTTTAAGCGACTTGAGTTGCAATTACAGCTAAACATGCTATGTGTAAAATTTAATATTTTCATTAAATTATGGCACTTATGGATCGCATATTAGAAATTCAGGTGTGTAAGAAATACCACATCTTATTTTCCCATAAATTACTTAATTTTGATGCCAAACTCCCATCCTGCAGGGTTCATAGGAAATATAGCCCTCCATTCTTGGGGTTATCTTTGTCACTAACTCCTGAAGTTTTACCCTTGTTGCAGGTATCAGCAGTGGCAACAAGGACAAGAGTTCTGGTTCTCAGTTACCAGTGAAGTCTGATTCCCCCGGAAATGCCCATTGTCCCATCTCTGACTTGTTAAGGTTCGCCTCTCCTCCTTGCCCAACAGGGACTTGGTATTATTCTGGAGAGAACACAAGGACCTTAGGTTTAGAGTTGCTTTCTGGTGTACCATGGGCTGCGCTTCCTTGAGTTCTGCCAGAATTCCAAGTGCCTGCAAGGGAGCCATGAACAGGATCCCTCTGCTCCACAAACCACCACACCTGGCCTGTTGCGTCTTCAAGTTGTAGATTATCCACCTTCTACCTTTTCCTGTGCCCACATTCTGCTTCTTGCCACTTTCTTTATAGATCTGGAAAACCTGTCCATGTGTCATCTATATCACTTACAGTCAAATAAGTAGTTGACTTAATTTTCAAAAAAAAGTTTTGGAGGAATAAGTACATTTCAACTTTCCAGCACTTCAAAGAATGTGGAAAAAACAGATGATTATTTTTTCATAACAGTGAAAGTTCATTCATTTCTTACAAAAGAATGTGTTAGACTCATTGTTATGCACTGCATACCCTCCTGTATAATAAAAGGTCTCACACTTCCCTCTGAGAGTTTTCTTGAGTCTGTTCAACTACTTCCTAAATCTCCTAGGTCTGATGGGAGAAGATTCTCTTATGGGTGAAAATGCTAAAGAAATGCCAAAGAGAGAACAAAATGGTAGAAGTATTTATTGTGGGGCTGTGGTAATAGAGGTCTACAATCAAACTTCATTTGCTATTTCAAACTCAAAAGATCAGAAAATAAATTTCCTAGCTTACTCGGTTTTTAAACCTGATAAAAGGTTCCTTACAGTCCTCATTATATGTAAGATATTTGTTATATGGCAAAAATATTTATGTGTCTGGTTTTGCGGAGTAGAAATTGCCTAAACCATACTTTAGGGTGTCATTTAATATCCATCTTACTGTCTTTCTAAAATTAAAAGAAAAAAGTCTAGGTTTCTAAATGTATATGACTTCAGAGGTTTTAGATAAGGTTTTTGTTGCCTCTATATATAACCTAGATAGATGATGAGTAGATTATAATCTACATATGTAAGTATAAATTTTGTAAGTATCTTACTCATTAAGTTTCTTCACATGTTCATTCAGGAAAGATCACAGGACATGATTTAGTGAGGCATGATTTAGTGATGCTGGAGTAGGATTGTTGAGGCTTAAAAGAAAAGGCAGTTATAAATTTCACAAACTTGTAGAGGACAAAAAGCAAAGAGTCCTAAGTTGCGGGTTTCCATCGGGACTGAGTTTCTCATCTCTATGGCCCTAGAGTTCCACTCTCCTCCAGGAAGAAAACTGATACAGAAGCAAATGAATTCTAGAATATACTTGACTACAATACCAAGAATGACTGTCATTGAGTATTTTCCTTTATATTTTCGGGACTTAATGACTATTTTAATGGAAAGAACAGAGAAAGGATTTCAGGGAAAATTACTCTTCAAATTAAGGAAAGTCATCAGCAAACAATCAAGTTCAGAATGGGGTTCAAAGTCAACCAAACATTCAGCTTCTTTTCTTAATTCAGCAAACTCTGATGAACATTCAGTCCTCTCTTATAGCAAGGCAATTCATTTAGATAGGTGGTCTATTTAGATAGGATCAGGCTAAAGACATCAGTTCATTCCCTTGCCTTTATAGCAGGTAGTATCACATGACACTGCAGAATCTGAAATCAGCACAATGCCAATTATTGGTTTCTAACTACATAGCACTTTTTAGGAAACAGTAATTATGACAGGCTGGTAACCTAGTTTTTTTTTGAATTTTCATATATAATAGCATTGTTATCATATTTGAGTTTCCTGAACTGTGTATTATGGTTTATTTTAAGTGACTTGCTTATCTTTAATCAGACTTACTCATTTGCCTACCAAACTAGCTCTTCAAACATCAGCTAGGATTTAGGTCATTAAACTTGGTACCAATTAGACCTCAGTTAGAAGTCATCTTCAAAGTTCTGCCAGGCTCTGTTAACGCTGTCTTATTTCTCATCTCTCATATCTGAATTTTACTTTCAGGTTTGACTTCTCCTGCCTTTAATCCATGCTTTCCCAAGGTGTGGAGCATGATTGTGCTACTGTATCACTGCATTCCAGATAAAACCCTTTCTGGATCCAGAGAACCTAGACCTGCTATCCAACATCTGGTCAGCATCTTCCTCAAGTCAGTTCCAGTCCTCTAACTTCATGCTTTGAACCTATAACCCAGCCCAATTTAAACACACACACACACACACACACACACACACACACAAACACACACAAGCTAAATAGAGTCATTTCCATCAGTATTTTAAAGGTCATACTTCCATCTATAAAAACTCTGGAAGTCATGTGTCATTCTACCCAAAGAATGTGAGAAACATAAAAATTTATCCTCAAGCTACAGGACTACAGTCCAAAAATGCTAAGTTGAGAATGCTAGTCCCAAATGAGAAAGTCCCCTCCATACACTCAGAATTTTTACCTAATCTTGCAACTACAAAGTTATCTCTCATGTTTACTTGGTATGATGTGAAAGACATCCTTTTTTAAAAATTTACATAGGTTCTAAAATGTGATAATAGGCTTTTATCCCAAGAGTAGGAAGTGAGGAGGAAATAGATATCTGAAATTATCTCCTTCCCTATTCAGCTAACTAAGAGAAAGGGATTATTTTAGCTTCAGAACTGATAACTGCATTTCCATCATATTTAAAACCAGTCTCTTCCTTTGATCTTAAGTGGAATATGACTTACCAAAAGAAATCTCAAAGACTTCCTTCAAAAAAAAGAATAAAAAATATTTAGAAATCATTCACTTTGGGAATATTCTATTTGTATTCTGTATTATCATCAGCTTTCAGTGAAAAATGCAGAATGTTTCAAATGGTATTCTGCTCTAGATGTTGTTAGTGAAATTTTAGTCAACCCATAACTCCTGATGTCTTAAGGTGGATATGTCTCTAGATTCATATAACAAATACTTAGAAATTGAAATCCTACTTATCCAAAGAAGAACATTCTTCTATAACAAGTCAAATTTAAATTCACTTTAAAGGGGAAACATTCTTGTTTTTCTACAGGGGCACATTATCCCCCCCCCCCATAGTATTTAACATCACAGTTTATAGCATGGATTTTATAATACTGAAGTTTACTTAAGATTTTTTTAAAATATGGGTTAGTTGTTTCACATTTATATATCTATGTGTGCTCTTAAATAAAGTGCTTATCTCCAAAGGAATATTAAATATACAACTTGCTTGAATGGCACAATTATTTATTGAGCAATTACTAGGTATTTAATCCCCACTGGATATTACAAAATTGTACATTTTAAAATGTACAGAGGTATAATTACAAATGTATTTTAAGAAATTACAGGGAGTTTATGTACTTGCATTTCCCCTTCCAGATGGGTAGAGGAGAGGAAGAATAAACATTCCTATAGCATTCAGAATTAAGTTGTGATCTGAACTGTCAGATTTTAATTTTTAGAAGTATCAATTTTTCTTCTAATAGGAAATTAGAATTTGGGCATGACCATAGAAATTGGATAAATGGGTGGATTAGAGACCTGTTTTGGAGAAATTTCTGTAACCTCAGAAATTTTGTTAGGTGAGGGGGAAATTCTAGGAAGAGGAAGTACTACATTCAGAAGTTTTGACAAGTGGTGGAAAGAGGAGAGGTGGGATATGAAGACACTTTCCTTGGGGATGAAAGTTGGGGAAAATGTAGGTCTTGGTGGCCAATAGAAAATTTGATCTTTAGCCTGAGAATTGAGATCACTTGCCTCCATATAGCTTAAGCATCAACACTGAGGCCTGAGATCATGTATGTCAACATTATTAAACTGCTTGTTTCAAGAGATTCTAGCTTAGAAACCTTAGGCTGTAAATCAGTGAATAACTTTACTGTTTGTTTTAGGGAATTCCTGCCAACCAAGTTATCCAGACAAATACTTGACTCATCACTCCCATCAGGACAAAATTGTGTTCACCTGCAGACACAGCTTGCTTACCATGCAGCAGTTTATCAAGATTTACATCAAAACTCTCACCCTGCTGTGCCCACCAGTCTTAAAAGGTTCACCAAGTAACAAGACAATTTAATGAGATCTCATCATTAAACCACTTGAGCACACATACAAAGTCTCCTTCAGTGTCCCTTTTTGAGACACCACTCAGTCACAGGCAGTGTGTCCTCCTACTTTTTCAGGCTAATTCATTGAGTTTTGTTTGACCAATAAGTTTTCTGATGGTCTTTTGCAGAGCTGGATTTGTCCATCTAAGTACAGACAGAAAGTCACTGAAAATTTTTAAGAAAGTGATAAATAGGATCACTTTCCTGTTCCAATCAAATGGCAGGTTGGGAGTATATTGGACAACTGCCAGAATCCCTATGTGAATAGAGTCAGGAGGCTGTTGCTATTGTTCAGAGCAGTGGTGATGAAAATTAGAATTTGGATGTGACAATAGAGATAGAATAAATGGGTGGATTAAAGACAAGTTTTGGAGATAAATCCAACGAGACCTGATGATAGATTAGATGGTGGAGAAGAGAGGGAGATAGAAGTACTGTGCATGAGTTAGAAATCTTAACGTGTTACAGCAGATAGAAAATGATGTCATTCACTGAAATGGAAACATGGACAGAGGAACAGGTTTGGGAAGGCATGTACATGGGGGGGAGGGGTTAGGGAATCAAGATAGAGCTTTGGACATGACATTGGGCTTGAGGGGCCTGAGATATCTCAGTAGAATTGTCAAGTAAGCATTTATACATGTGGTCACAGACCTCAGGAAATTTTAGAGAAATAAAACAATGGCTAAATACTCAGAAAGTAATAATTCTCATTACCACTATAGTCTCTGCTAAGATTTCTTTAGACATCCACCCAAAAGGCCCTTTCTATTCTTTTCCCCCAACTTTAATAAAATAATATGAATAAAACACCCAGGAAAATTCCTATACTCTGGTGTGAGAAAGGAGCATGAAAATAGAGTTACTAACCTCCAAAACCAATCCTACTATTGATGCTGTGCTTGCCAAGTAACTGGAATGTTAGAAAGAGGAAGACAGCTAAGATTAGCCCATGATGACTCTTTCTTGTCCGTGTAGCTACAGCAAAGTGGAGAAACTCAGAACATGGACTTACGGAATTTTGTGAGGCATAAATAAGAGCATATAGATGTACTAGCTGGCATAGTACTTGGTATCTAGTATGAATTTAGTAAGTTATTATCACAATCATGACTATGATAAATATCACACATGCAGAACTAGCAAGCTAAAGAGAGGCAAAACAAATTCTTTTTCTACTCCTCTTCCCCATGGACATTTGTTTCAAGGTTCTATGTATCCAGTACTTTATTTAATCAGTAACTGGCCAGTAAAGAAGGAAGTGAAAAACAGAATGTGAACTGAGAACTGTCATTTTTCTCCACTTCTGAGTCCAGTTTAGCATGGGGCTGTCCTTTGTGCTACTAGGTGAATTTTCTCATCTTGAGAGTGTACTTCCCAAAGCTAGATTGTCCTTAAGAGGAATTTTTTTATGCATCCCATTGGATTAAACAAGTTTAATCCAATTTTCACTGAGTTAAACTGTATAAAATGAATCCTATACAAATTAGAACAAATCAAAGCAGTTCTAATCGGTTACAATGAATTCCCACAAGAGCAAACCAGGTCAAATGGTATGTGATCGAAACATAGACAAAAAATTGGTCCAAACTGAAACCAGCCCAGTTTGAATCATACTAAATGAATAAAGTAAGGAATAAAATGGTCCTGAAGAGGTTAAATTAAATTAAAAAAATTTTCCCTCCCAGTTCAAAATTGGCTTTAATTGAGTTAAGGGGATTAAGGCATTTCAGGTTGTATCAATTCGTTTCCAGTTGGATTAAAGTGAACAGGGCAAAGCTCACTGCTCAGCTTGAACCAGACAGGCTTGAGCCAGACAAAATGGATTCCAAACAGTTTAAGTGGAATCACGCTTTATCAGCCGTGGACTGTTTGGGGAATAAATCCTTTAAGAACTGGTGCCACCTAGTGCACAGATCAAAATGGCAAAGATTACTTGGTTTACTTGCTCTTCTTTTTCCTCCTGACGACTAATGAGTGAGAGTGAAATAAGGGGGCATCTTACACCTTCCCCAAACCTCCTGCACAGGGACAGGGACCCAGTTGGCCATACAGGTGCAGCCTCAATCCTCCCTTGGATGGGGGCATGGTTGCGCCATGTTGTGGCTGTCCTGGCATGCAGACAACTGTACTATGAAGTTATCTTTTGGTATATGGGGCCACACCCCCTGCCCAGGGGTTGTAGGCTCACCAGCAGAGAGTTCCAGGACTTAACAAACAACAAAGGGAGAGGGGTCTGAGTGATTGGTGGGGGCATCAAGAGGGAGGGGGAGGTATCCTAATAACTCTTTACTAATAACTCTTTAATTTATGTTAAATTAATTAATCAATTGAAAAATAGCAAAGATTACAAGAGACCTCCTGTATCCATGCTTCATATTTTTCTTTACTATATTAGCAGAAATGCTTATATCGTTATGGACATCAAATAGAGCTAGCTGGAAAAAACCTCAAAGAAAAATAATAAATTTGAAAAACTACATTTCCCAGTCTCCCCTAAAGAGAAAGATGACAAACGGAAGGTTGATGAGGAAAGTTCCTTTATATAGCTGCCAGAAATGTGGAAGAGATGGATGAAGTCATGGTGCTCAAATTGCAACCATAAATAAAATTGGATGACTGAATCCAGCTCTAAAGATGGCAATGCAAAAATATGGAAGGATCCAGGGTCCTTGACAACATGATGAAGGGAAGTTCCCATCCATCTGTTACAAAAGCTGCCCAAATCCCAACACTCACCAATCCTGCTAAAGATTTAGTTGCAGTCACCTCTACTTTCTGCAAGGAGGCTTCCTAGGGCCATGGAGGCAAGATAGAAATTATCAGGAAGCTAATGCTTCCAGTATCAATCTTCAACTGATTAATCAACTAATGAATTAATCCCTGCCTTCTTCATCTTTCTTTTCTTTTTTTTTTTTTTTGAGACTAGGTCTTGCTATTTTTTTTGCCTGTGGAACCGCAGGCTCTCGTTGCCCGGGGTACCACAAACTCAAGCAATCCCCAGCCTCAGCTTCCCAGGTAGCTGGGATGACAGGCACGCGCCACCACGCCCAGCTATTTTTTTGGAACTAGGTCTCGCTATGGGCCCCAGGCGGGACTGGAACCGCGATCCCTAGTCCCGGCTGCTTCATAGGCTGAAGCTTACAAGCACGAGCCACCGTCCCGGCCTCCTTCTTCATCTTTCTGATGGGACATCTCTGAAGTATATTCTACACCCTTCCCCAGAGGTCATGGGGAGAGTCAAGCCTCAATTGTCCAAAACATTAATTTCCTCACCGATACTCACTGTGCTTGGTCCTTTCTCTCTGTCTCAATTTACCACCTCCTACACCGTGTTTCCCAGGAACACAAAATGAGTAGGTTATGTAAGGGGGGAAATGGAATTTTCAGTGTTTCTGGCAGTAGTTTTTTGATGTTGTTTATTTTTATTAACAAAGGAACTGTCATTTCTCAAACAATTATGACAGGAGCTAAGTTGTGGCTACTGTTTATATCACTTGCCTAGTAGATGAAGACAGACTATTTAAAAAGATATAGAATCACAATTTGCTGTCACAGTTTTTCCATCTCATTCAAGGTATCAAGTACAAATCAGACACTCTAAACCTTCTCTCTATTATTGAGCTAAAATGCCAGTTGAGTCCAATTCATTCACGCAAATGTATTAGTACAATTCAGCAAAGGAGATGAAAACAAAAGAAAAGTCAACACCACCAAATGTATGCTAATTTTGCTATTTATTTTAGGAATCCCAAATGATTGCAAACATCAATGTCAGGAATATTTTATGTAAACATTAAAATAAAGAGGCAACAAGAAATGCAACATACACCGAGAGACACACAAACATTTATCACCAGAGATTGAAATAATTCAGCAAAAGATTAAAGTATTCATTGACCAATGGAGATACTGAGAAAGCATACACCCAAAAAATGAAAACATGGACTAAAAGCAAACAAAATCTGTGCTTTAAGCTCTTCAAAGTTTAAATGACATAACTTGATGGAGTATGAAAGGGTCATTGCATATGCTGTTTAAATTTACTTTCCAACCATTTGCCTCCAAATCAGAGCTCTAATTGGATTCATCATTTTACCTTGTAGAACTCTGCACCCAGAATTTGAATTCTCTTTATTTCTTAGTCAAATAATTTTCTCCCACTAATCTAGAATCAGCATCAGAGACAACTGCAATCATCCACTCCCAGGAGAAATGGAGAAGATACTGGCACTAAGAAACCTCCAATTCCCAGATTTTCTTCCCAGTATAAACCACTTAGTATTCCACACTGATGTTTCAAACTTTGACAAATGGAATGTCTTATAATCTTGTACTTCATTCTGGTTATTTCCTACAAGCAAAGAACAAGATATGAAATAGACCCCTCAAACTGAAAAGCTACATAATTAGAGACATATGTAATGTACACTCCCAACTAATGATAGATGATTTGGGGAAGTGAATTAGGACTATTGCTAGCTAATTAGGATTACAAAGTGTTTTTTCTCTTACCCTTATCTCTAATTTAAGTAATTAGAGCATGGTTAATTTTAGCTTTTTGGAATGAACTTTCATCCTGCATTAAAGATATATCTCTATAAAGTAAACATCTCATATAGTATTTCTTTGAAAAAACAGCAACAACATGTGCCTGATACCCCTAAACATGTGTGCTATAGATGCCACAGCATTTCCAAAGCCTGACTCAGTTCTCACTGAAGTATTCACTATCCCTTTGCTAGCAAACCTCAGAGAGATTACTCAGTCATTACAAGAGCTCACTAAATCGCTCCTCCTCAGATCCCCCCTTGCCTCCTTTCAGTCATCTGGGGGGGCTCATACAAATACAGAATACTGCCCCCCCCCCCCCCGAGAGCTTCAATACAGTCTGTCTGGGATAGGACCGTGAACCTGCAACTTTAACAAACTCCCAGTGACACTGCTACTGCTGCTAATTGTGTGGCCACCCTTTGAGAACCACTGCCTCAAACTATTAATGTATATGTTCCTTAAAGATCAGTGAAAGCTTAGAACCCAGGCTCCACATGGTACTCACTAACCTCTCTTTGAGGCTCTGTCCATAGACAACCCTTGAACAAATTCATTTCCTCTTCCTGCTTCATAGTAACAGTAAGTACCCTGGCAGCTAAAGAGTCATTAACACTATTGATTTGCTTAGCATTTTGGTTTTGCTGGGCCGGGGTGGGGCATATTTCCTACTTCTCACCAGAACTGTAATCTCCTAGGCCCAGATGCCAGATGCTAAACCTCTGGGGAACCAGGAGCCACAGTTACATATCTCTGCCCAGCAGGTCTATCTCATCCAGGAGAAAGTCCATGTCCTCTCGGCTCACTTGGGGGCTGATGACCACCTGGCGGAAGAAGTTGACCTTCCCCCGGTGGGGCTGGTACCCCAGCATCAGGCTGCCTTTCTTCATCATCCTCTCCTTAATGGCTGGAGCCACCTGCATGGGTGAGAGAAGAGGAGGAGGTGAAAGACCCGTACGTCTAGGAATGACACCTGCATTTTAATGGTCATCTGATATTTGTTGGCACCCACTGCTGTGAATTCTGTTTTCATGTACACACAAATTGGGTTTAACAGTGAAAATCTATGAGACCTTACAGTACACATGGACCCATTCAAAATCTCTAGGTATATCCATTCATTTCATCTTCATAACAACTCCTTAAGGGAGCGCTTGCCAACATACACATTTAGAGAAATTGAGGAGCATGGAGATTGAATAAATACAAATTTCGTGTTTAGTAAGTATGAGGGCCCAGATTTAAAACCAGGCAGTGTCATTCCAAGTTCATGTTCTGGAACCAAACTGTGTGATGATGCCATCTCATGAAACACAAAGCACTGTCCTGGGGGATCACAGTCTCAAAAGTGTCAAATGTTACATTTTTGAATTTGTTGAAACTACATAGTCCAGTTCAGGCACGTTGAATAAAGAAAATTAGTTACAGGTGGGTAGAAAAACACAAAATAACAGTCTTAAATTGATGGTGGACCAAGGAAAACACAAATATGGTTATTGGGTAGTTTCTGTAATGAAGACTAACGCGGATTAGTTTGTTAGCAGGACATGTGAAATATAGAAACTGTCTTTTACTAGGGAGTTGTAAAGTTAGTCATAAAATCAAGAAGTCCATTGTTTCAGCAAACATTAGAAGAATGAACTCTGACACTCCAAATGCACAAATATTTCTACAGGTTTAATGTTAGAAGAAACTAGAGCAATTCAAGAACCACATGGGAACTTCAGTCTGCTTTCTACTAAGCAGTGTGACCACCCAAGAACTAGGTTAAAGATTATTAACATAGAGCATGCTATTTGGGAAAAACTGAATTAAAAAATTAAAAGCATATTCTTCCTGGTTTGGTTTGGAAATTGAAGCAAACATTTTACATTTTATCTGAATTCTAAAATGTTCTGAGTATGTGAACATAGGAAAGGGGAATACAGGTAACTTTTGTCCTCATCTTTGCAGTAAACTTTGATTTAGCTAATCCAGAAGAAAGGAACACATCACTAACAGAAGGCAAGATGAGCTTTAGAATTCCTCAGGTAAGGGGCAAACACCTCAGTTTCAGTCCCTCTGAAGTCCTAAGTATCCCATTACTCTTATTCTGAGATAACTCTTGTCAGTTACTCCCTTACAGACAAGCCAAAGGACTTCATCTGACATTCAACACAATCTGTTCCAATGCTTGTGAAAACATTGGGTGTTTTCAGTCTCTAAAGATGTGATGTCTTAGGTTCAACCATGGCACCTTCTCAAGCAATATTCAAGGGTAATTTTCACTAAGTACTAACATTAACCTTAATCATGTGTTAATATTACAACCTCAGTCCTTATAGAACAGACTACATTGTGCCTACAACAGGAAAAGAAACTCCTATTAAACACCAACATGCTGTCAACATGCAAAGAATTGCGTTCTCTAACCATAGAAGTGGAAAAGATAATATAGTGAGATTTAGAGAAAAATGTAAAAAAAAGTAAAAAAAAGAGGACACTGTGAAAAAGTGCAGATCATCAGGTTACACAGTTCTAGAAACACATCACACATTTTACTGTGAGCTTTTTAGAGATTAGAAAAGCTGTAGAGATTAGAAAAGTCTGTTTGCAAAACAGACTGGAAATGAGTAGGTACTTCTCTATGATGTCTGTGCATGTGTTTGAAATCGTTCCATTTGTATTATCTGAGCATCCGTTGAGTTTTCCCCAAAAGATGTTCTTGTAAATACCATTTTGTTATTAGAATGATGAAGTCTGGTGAAATAATACGTCAGCAAATAAAAGGTGAGTGGTGAGCACAAAAAGAGTAATCATTTTCTAAAAAGTCAGTTGAAGCCTTTAGGCTGACCAGAGGGGGATGGCTAACCACTGCCATCATGTTATCCAAGGGAAGAAAAAGGTAAAGGTGTTAACATCAACCTTGAGAGTCCAGCCTGATTCTGCACACAGATGCTACCCAGGTGCCTGAGAGCTTAGTGCAGGTGAGAACCCTGAATGTACGTGCCCAGGGTTCCCCCTCCCCCCCACCCCAGGAACACCACATATGCTGCAGTGCTGTAGTTTCCTCAAATCATCACATGCTACTCAAGAAAAGCCTCATTTGCTTTTAGAAAGCATTTGGAAATCCTCACTTGATGGGAAACTAAGCCCTTTTCATCAAAAGATGGAGAAAGAAAAGCACATCGACATGTTCTTAGTGAAAATGCTTAAGTCCTATATGCATGATGTTTTTCTCCAGGATGATTTGCTGTCCTTACCCTCATCACTTTAGGGAGGAAGGTTTCAAGTTTGCATGTGGATGTGAGTGGGTGTGAGCCCATGTGCAATTATGTGTGTCTGCATATGAACAAAGTGTGCACAAGCACAAGTATTTCTACTTCTCTCCCACCATTTTTCATTTGGTGCTTTTAAAATCTACCTATTTAGATCCAGGGCAATGTAGAGCTATAGTCTGACTTAGGTTCACGACAAAGGTACATTTATTTTTAATTCAAAGGACATGTCACCCCTTGAACGTAAGCTGAAGATGTGAGAGAAAAACAGTAGAGCGAATACTGATCATTTCTAGAAGACCAGGTTCACATGGGACAATGTCTGGCCAGGAGTCCCAGACTATCAATTTTAGAGCTGAAAGCTTGTGTTTCTGTAATTTTTTAAGAGAAGTTCTTTCATATTCATCTCCATCCTCCTCTAGGTACCTAGAGCATAAAGGGTTCTGACTTACAGTCAATTTTAAATTTAAAACAGGCATGTTCTTGGCCTAATTTGCATTGTCTATTCCTGTTTACTTTTCAATATTCCTGCCCACCCCCCTTGACATACTTTGCCTTATATTTGGAGAGTGGGAATTTTGATTGTAGCTCATAATATATCAGAGTCTCACATGAGGCAATTGTCAAAATGAATTTCAGGTTTGCATTCCCTGTAAGCAAACCAAAAATATTTCTAAAGAGAACCAGAAAGATAAAGTAACAGGGGTTCTTGGATATTTTAATATAGGCAACTTTCGATCCTTAACTTCTTGCTCTGTATAATATGGAAGGTGCTTCCACAGGCAAAACGCATGGCATGGGAACTAAACTTCACGCCAAATTTTGTCACTGATGTTCAAAAACTATGAATCAATAGCTGTCTCTGTGATTTAGAGACAAGTGAATGTTTGACAGTACAACCCACCTTTTATTTACGCATCCATGAGTGTAAGTTTAATTTCTAGAATTAACTACTCTTAGGCCAGAGGATATCATCAAGTCTGTGAACTTTGTGGGAAAGTGAACCTTAAATCAACCAAGGCTCAGAGTCATTAAATCACTATCGCTAATTACTCAAGCAGCAGCAAGTCGCAGTGATGGTAATAGTAGATGCTATTAAATATTTTTGCCAAAACACTTCATAATTTTCCATCAGCTTTCACCTGTCTGATTCCCTTGGATCCAAGTTAAAGCTAATTTGAAAGGATTCCAGATTTCTGCAATTTTGGGGCCAGGTTTATTCCCATTAGCAGTCAGCTTATCACCTTTGCACTTAAAATCAACCGTTTCTCTTTTTAATGCTTCAGGCAAAATCCAGTGTTGGGCAGCTTGGGTATTTCCCTTTGTTGATCACAGCAGAGAAACAGTCGAGTCGGACAGGATGGAATATTCACAAGGGAAGAAAATATGCACAACTAAATATAAGTATCTGAATCTTCCCTCTAAATGGAGTATGCATGGAGGAAAGCAATTTGGCAGGAGTGAGATTGCTTTCCAGCGCTCAATTATTCTACTGCTGGTTTTCCTTCAAATTGTAAATCAAATTCTTTTCTCATGCTTCAGTGCACTGGTCCCTGCATCTTAAGTGAAGGAAGATCCTGACATTTCTATTTGATTGCACAGGACTTAATGGACACGATTCTGTAGGATTGCTGTTTTCGCCCCTTTAAATTATGTTCTAGCAATGATTATGTCATTTAAACAAAATTTTGTTGTCACACCCCTACAGCATATAATAGGATTTGATAGCTAAAGTTGCTTAAACCCAGGGGGAAAAAATAATAAAGCAACTCTCATTCTGGCCAAATACAGTAATTGCATAGCAAGTAACTGACCATACACTGATAGCCTTTTATTACCATAAAGCTGTAATGTCTGTAAACAACACTTAAAAAAAAAGTGTTACATACTTAATGTTAATGCATTTTTTCAGTATATAGTTTCTCAAGTTGCAAAGTTTATTTTTTCCAGTTCCTTACAGAGATTACTTTATGAACTACAATAAACATGAACTGTTAATTATTAAATGAAAATGAGTATGAAATAAAAATGAAATATAAAACATTAAAATATAAACCTATAGGGTAAATGAATCAGGGTTTTTCACACCCTTTCATCATTAGCCTCTATGACCAGCACCTACAGTATTACACCCTTCCTATGATTATGCCTGGATCCAAGAGCATGGGTATGCACACCTGAGCTGAGGGGAGGGGACCCTGTCACCTTGGAGGAAGGGGACTCAAAATGCTGTCACCCTGCTGGTTGGTTTCCCCTTTTCACTATTGAAAAATCAGTGAAAATCATGCCAAATGCTCTTTTAAGCTCCTAGATCCAATGGTGAACCTACCTGGATTGGAATGGTTGCAAAACAAAATCCAACTTTGTCAGGCATTTTGAATTCAAAAGTAACTTACTCTGTAAAGTTGCTATCAAAGTTTCTAAACAGCAAATCTTGATTTCAATATTTTTCTTGTTGCAGGATGAAAGCTCCCAGTTCCTCAGTTTATGTGGGACTGGAGGCCGTGCTTTGAGGAGTGATGTTCTGTTTTAACTCTTTAACTCCATGTGTCTATTTTAATCATGACTCCTGGTGTTATTTCTTTTAGGCAAGTCACCATACCATGTGAACAGCTGTTTGTATTTCCGCAAACTGTCATAGTTAACCTAAACATTTCCCAATGGTTTAATCTTGCCACTGCTGCACTGGCAATTGTATTTCTGTGAAACCAGACCCGATCATGATCCCTCAATCAATTCTTCAAAATGTTGTCCAGAGATTTATGACACCAAATGGTTCAAAATGTCCCAGACTTTAGTGTTAGTATGCAACTTCCCACACCAGTTGCTAGGTGGCTGAACAAGTGAGTATTTTCACCTGTAAAATATGAGGCAGCACAAGACAGAACCACGGGTAGCTAAGAAGACAATGCCAACAACACAAGACTGCTTAAATTTCTGCCATGACTCATGAAAGCAGCAGCTTTCAGTGTTTCTAGTATAACCAGAGAAATTTTGCTATGCTAACCGCTCCTTGAAACCATAAACAAATTGACTTCTATCTCCAGATTTTAGAGCTGTCATCTCAATTTTAGTTCAATTAATTCTACATCCAATTTTCTCCAAAGTAGAAATATTTCTTTGGGTTAAACTCATAATTTGCAAATCTTATGAGTAGAGTAAAGCTAGGCAGGTAGACTAATAAACTGAGTAATAAACTATAAGGGTTTTATCATTAACTAACATTTTATAAGATTATCTTGCCCAACAGAGGGTTATATAAAATGCAGATGACTATAATTTTTCTCTTTACAAAGTCACTCAAAAGTTTTTAATTTTCCTGTATCCACATAACATACATTTTGATCTCTTCTGTATTCCCCAGAACACAGCTAACAGTCATACCTAAGTTACTCACTGCCATACCTTATAAAGCGAATAAAAACAGAGAAAACAATGTAACAGTTTAGCTGCTACACTTGAATGTTAGTTGTTTTGATATGGAGTGGCAAAATTTTTTCTGTTAAGTGTCAGAGTAAATATTTTAGCCTCTGTAAGTCATACAATCTTTGGAGATATTCAGCTCTACTATTGTAGTATAAAAGCAGCCACAGACAGTATATAAACAATCTGACAGTGCTATAAAACTTTAAGGACAGTGAAATGCAATATATGATTTTCACATGTCATGAAATATTATACCACACTAGATTGTTTCTCAACCACTTAAAAATGTTAAGTCCATTCATTACTCCTTGGCTTTAAATAAATAGGTGGTAAGCTACACTTGGCTTTGGACATCATTCAGCAACTCCCTGGTCAAAATGGAAAATTACATCATCAAATGTAAAATCTACCCTTCAAAGAAAAATGCTCAGTAAATTATGTTCATTAGGACTATTTCAGATTAGGCAATTATCTTAAACATTCTGCCCCAACTCCCTTATCTCAAGGCAGGAGATGATAATAATAGCATAGTACCTCTTCATAAGATTGATAAAACATTAAGACATGATGGTGTAGGTGAAGCATGTAATGCTGTGAATAAACATATAGCGTGATGAAGATTAATGCTCTTATTCAAGAAGTGTCTAAGCACAAACTCTGGAAGGAAGATGAGCTCTGAATAAAAATAATTCCTTCCAATTCTACCACTAATTACTTACTTTGTAAGTCTAAGAAAGAGAAGGGTCATCTCAACCACTTTTAGGAGCAAAGAACAAAGGTAGTTTGGACACAGAGGTTCTTGAAGTCTTCATGGGAGGCTGCATGGATTAATGAGTCCCATATGATTGCGGTTTCTATAGTACATCTGATCAAATATTTCAATCTAGCATAGCAAATACAATTGCTACTAATATCAGAAGAAGACTTCACAAAGCTGAAGGAGATTTTGACTGAGTTTTGATTGACTAATGCACTTTTTTCATATGTTTCATTTATGTATGTTTCTTTTATTTTTTTTGGAGCCATTTTTAAACCAACACATCTTTATTTACATCTTCCTACTCAATGCCTGGGCTTGTCAAACTGCCTGAAGGTTAAATAACCTAGCTCTATTTACACAGAGAGACTAAATATCCAGGTTTTCAGGATAGGCTCAATTTGTACTTGAATGAACCAGAACACATGCTTTTCACTCTGATAAGTGACTCAGTTTAAATGCTAGTGGCATGGTTTAGTCATACATGTCCAACAGATTACTGGAGACTGGCTTAGGATAGAATTCTTGAAATTCTATGTGACTTTGAGCAAATATTTAACTCCTATGGAACTCATTCTTCTAATTAAGAATTGATGATTATAATTTGGACTAAATGAATCAATACATATGAGAGCAACAGGTGCAGAGATTTGTATTTGCTAGGCACTCATTATAAACTAGTATTAATTTCTTAAAATGAGTTTGTTTTTAATCAGTATACATTCACACCTGGTCTTTTATTACATTATTTCATTATTATCTCTGGAGGCATAGGCGTTTGAAAGTGCTATGAAAACATGACTTGTAATTTATTCTTTCTCCCCAAGCATTCAAACTGTGTTTAAATAATTTTGATGTGAGTTAGCAGCATTAGAAATTAAATCTTGCACCACATGCATGCCAGTTCAATATTAATCTTATTAAAGTTTCAGTTTTATTTCCAACATTGATAAAGCAAATACTTTTCTTCAAAAAGTAAAATACTTGATTATTTTGATAATTTGGTAGGAAGTAGGTGAAGAGAGGTAGCTTTTCACTAAAATACATCATGGACAGTGACAAATTTCTACTCTAGAAATGTCTATGTGCTGTTTAAGTATTTTTTAGGATACAGAAATATTTCATAAGCAAAAATGCACTTCTTTGGCATGTGCAAAGGTTATGTGCTGAGAAGGCCATTTGTCATTTTCATGAGCTTGCGTCCAAACTTGTACAATATCCTTGTATTGTTCTACCACTTGCATTTTTAATCAAAGGAAGGTCAAAGGGAAGTGTTAGATGCTTCCTAAATGTGCCTGTGGATACAAGATGAGGCCCCAATCCAGAGCAGCTGAAGTTGATTCTTGATGGGTTTGAACAAGGGTTGTAGGATTTTAGCAAGCACTTTACCTCGAAGACTTGTTATCATGATGTAAGTTTGGGAACATGAAGAATGACAGTCCTTTAGCTATGACTTTGGGAAAGGCAACCATGGATAGAGTGGAGGTGAAAGAGAGCTGTTCTGGACAAAGAAAACAATTCTGACAGAGGGGAAATAAGGTTGGCAATTCCCGAATTGCTAACATCAATTTTATAACAAAATGAACCAGTGATCTGCAATGAAGTTGTTAGCCAATTTTTGTTAATCATGAAGTCTGATAAGGTTTTCATACTTATCCATGGCTCAGGAAACAATGAATTCTTCAGTTTGATTGCTTGAAGACTCAATTTGCTTCTTTCAATATATTTTTTGCCACTCCTCCCCTATTCATTCTCACTCCTCTGCACAGACCTCATTTCCCCTCATAACTCTGTGCAGTCCCCCAACTCCCCACCCATACTTTACAAGTGCACTGCCTTGGTATAAATCCCCAAGCTTAAATTATGTAAAACTGATGGTCCATTGCCCATGAAATCAAACGCATCTAAGAGATCATTTCAGCTTTGCAGAACACAGAAAAATAGACCACACTATCACTGGACATGCCTTTTTTTAAAACATGAATTTTTAACTTTTTCTCAAACATAAATCAAAATCAGACATGCACAACATAAAAGTGTGCTTCTACTTAAAAGAACCGCCCAGTTTATGCCTTTTCCAATGCAGATGAGAAAAACCACACACACACAAAAATTTAGAATCCCAGAAAGACTGAAGGACACAATATTACATTTGTTGTTTACAAGGGAGTAATGAAGATGACTGCAACTCCAGTCATCCTAATGTCAGTTATCCATTGGACAGCTAAAATGAACAGTCATAAAAATAAACCAAACTGAACCAAAAGCTTTAGTTGAAGAATGGATGCAATAAACATTGTATATACTCTATTAAAAAAAAACAAACATAATAGTCAGTTGTTCCACAGTGGCCTTCTCAGTTAATATTCCTTGGTAGTAGTTGTTGGCCAATTCCCCAACTTTATCATGAAATCCCCACCTGGTTCTTTAACATGACAAGATAGTTAATAATTCTCAGTCTGGAGTGGCACCACATCTTAGGCACCTTGGAAAATGTGTGCCAAAATTGTGTGCAGCTGCATTGACAGGGCACTAGCTGAATTTAGCACCCAAAGGCCAAGGCTGCCAAACTCTTCAGAAAGCTGACATTAAGCTTGCTCTATGGAGAACTATGAAGCCCAGAAACCACTGACACCCCAGAGAACAAAGAAACACTGACCAGGAGCTTGGCTTGCTGCAGGGACAGCGTTCATACTTGTCCCTATACCTCTGGATCCTTTCAATTCCTCTCAAATCATTTTGCTTTGACCCAGAGCAGAGGATAAAATTGATGCATGAGCAAAATAAACAGGCTTGTCAGAGGCACAAAGTATACTTTTTGGTTGTTTCCCTTAGATCCTTTTACAGGCTTGATTTTGTTTTCCACCTTTACCAAGGGGTAATTGACTTAAATACTGCATACATTGATAAAATGGGATGTTTTGATACACATGGTGAAATGATAGCTCAGAGATGGGTACCATATGCAAAGAGCATCCTCCCATTTGAGAGAAGATGAATGCAGTCTCAGGATTCCCCTGGGTCCTCTGGGCAGCAGTACAAGCAGGAACACAGCTTGGAGGCCCTCAAGCTGGTTCCAGCACTATTTCCCCCACGGTGGCTCAGCTTCACTAGTTCTTCCCTACAGAGAAGCTGCATTCACACATTGCCCGCATCCTCAGTGAGATGAGGAGTGCCTGAAAAGTACTCTAGAGAGAATGAAAATACTATAGATTTTCTCAGGATAACTTTCCCTGGGACTCCTATTCCCTTCTGACCTTTATCAATTGTCAGGAAGCAGCAGTCTTGTCTTTTCATTCTTTCCAGCCAAGAAGCTTTTAGCAGCCAATGTGGCTGGAGTACAAATGCAAAGAGTCTCTAAGCAGGCTGGCACAGACATGGCAAGAGGCCCCAGTGTTCAAGAGCCATCATTTCAAGGTGCAAAGCTTGTGCATCAAGCTTCAGAGGCTTCGCTTAGTAGCAGAATTATTGGTTTTTCTAGAAGATTTTGGGGATCTGACAAGGTAGACTCTTTTTTTTTTTTTGAGACTAGGTCTCGCTATTTTTGCCTGTATTTTGCCGCAGGCTCATATTGCCCAGGGTACCACAGACTCAAGCAATCCCCAGCTTCAGCTTCCCAGGTCGCTGGGGGTTACCAGCGCGTGCCACCATGCCCAGTTATATTTTCTTGGGACTAGGTCTTGCTATGTGCCCCTGGCGGGACTCAAACCGTGATCCCTGGTCCTGGCCACGGCTTCCTAGGCTACCGCTTACAGGCAAGCGCCACCATGCCTGGCCTTGACAAGGTAGACTCTTAAAGAGAAAGCATTGCATGGTGCTATGCTGCTCTCCTGAGAGCCCCTGGCTCTGCACAGCCTCCTGCACATTCAAATTTAGTCTTCATGAGGTACCTGCCAGCCTGAATCCTCCCTGCTGCTGCAGAAACTCTGCTTGCATCTATCTACCTGCCCACACCCACTTGCATCCTTATTTGGAATATAGGTTTTGCACTGATGTTAACTTCCAGAGTGAACTGATATTCAAATTTTCTCTTTCAACTTTTTTGATCCGATTGAATATGGATGTCCACTGTGCATCCAAAAGTTAGTTGCACACACAAGTTGGACTCCTACTTCTCAAGAGGACTTTCCTTTGCTGAACTCTCTAAGCAGTTTCACATCGCAGTTTTTATTCACTCTAGGGCCTCCTAAAGTGCCTGACAAAGCTGAAACTAAAAGGCATATGTTTTAAGTACTTTCTTTTTCCTTTTTTTAACAACAGAGAACTATCACAAGAGTATTTTGAAATAATTATTGTTCCTTATTATTCATAAGAATATTGAGAAGCTATTAAGCAGTGAGGTGATTCTCAGTGAAGTCTATCTAAATACTCAAAAGGGCTTTTACAATTTATGCTGTAAATATTTAACAATAGCTTTTAACAGTAATTCAGACTAAGTAACAAAGTGCTGTAAGTTTGCATATTTGGAGCAAATTTTTAAAATGGGTTACATTTTCTTCCTTATGGAATTTGCTCACTTTCTAGCCCAGGGCTTCAAATGATAAGCTGCTTTTCCCCCTAGAGGTTAGAGAGTTACAATTGTGTGCCAGGGGGTTATGACCTGCTGAGTGTTGAGAGGAGGGCAGGGGTTGACACAAGGGTGGGATGGGGGCATGGGACAAAGCAAATAGTGCCCTTCTCAGCCTATGTCCAACTCCACTTAGCCAACTCATGCCTGCCAGAGTGCCATGCGAGTGTGTGTTGGGGAAAAGGGTGCTGTCATTTCAAAAAAGACCAAAGTTGAGTTAGACTGGCAATGTACTTATTTACAATCTATTATTTTTGGAATATCTGAAAAGTAACCAACAAGATGCTGGAAAAAGGAATATTTCCTGCAGTCCATGTTGAAGAGAAGACCAGGGTTCATAGGGCTGACATCTTTGTCAGAGTCAAAAAAGTGAAAAAGTCAGAGAAACAGGCTGCTTTGCTAAATTCAAGCTTCTTTTACCAAAGGGTGAAGGGGAAACTGTCAAGCAATACTCAAGTACAGTAATAATAATCATTTTATGTAATTGCATCTCAACTATATCCCAAGGACAACTACATAGTGAAGTCTTATCACTGTCCCACCAAATGGTTCTCATTCCTGCTGCATTTTGTCTGCATTATTAACTGACTCTAAGAGCATAATAAAATGCCTATTAAAAGCTACTACATTTAGAATAATTTGCAAAACAGGAATAGTGGCAGAACATTAGCGGGTATTTTTTGCAGTAATATTTTAGAGTTTTCTTCTATAGGTGGTATCCTTTATGTTAGCTCAATTATTTCATGTCTTTTTTACTACTGTGATTATGAAATTATTCTGAGTAAAATAGTACCTACTGATGTAAATTTTAGTTTTCCAGTTCTAAGTTTATCACTCTTTATGTAAGAATAAACTTCTACATATTCAACTTTGTATGTCCACGGAAGCATATATCTAAAAATTTATTTGATGCCTTTGGGCTTGCTTTTATAGATACATAATCACAATATAAAATAAATGCATATAGGGCGCTTAAATATTTTAAAGTTCATGTCTTTGTGATCAATGTTTTGACTAACACTCCCCAGAACATTAATACACAACAGTGAGGGCAGATGTTCCTAATTTGGTACCAAGTTTGATGATAAGGCTTTTGTGTTTAACACATATAATCTAAAACATCCTATAATAAACAAGAGACTATAACCATGAGATAACCTCCAAACCTTTGTGTTCCTTTTGAAGGTCATTCGACACATGCATTTAAGCACATTTCTAAGATTTTTTTTTTCTGGTTTGCTTCATTTTTAAGTGGGAGGAGTAATTGTGGACTATTTTCTTGATTTACTTGTTCAGAGAGAGGTGAAAAATGATGAAATTGCTTTTTAAAATCTGCTTTAGCTTAGCGTTTTGCAATATTGGAGTTTTGCTGAATGGAGCACTAAACAGGGAACTTGGGCAGCGATACGGGGTGCTACACCGGCTGACTAATCCATCTCCTCAGACAGGTTTTTGGAGCCCAAAAATGCTACATAAATTAAGTTTTTCAACCTGCGTGAGTGGATTATTGTGTGGCTTTCTGAAATAATCCTCTCATCTTTGAACACAGTTCTGACCCAGTTTGGGGAAATATCTTTTATATCTCATTCTGCTTCACTGACCCTCCAGGCAGAAGAGCCAGAAATATCTGCATGAAACAGACAACTTTCATCTTCAGGCTCACAAAGGGTCAGCTTTCTTTAAAAAGGAAATTGAAACATATCATAAGGCAGTTTTTTTTTCTCAGTGATTTTTACTTTCTATTTTATAACCCTAACAAATAAAGGCAGAGAGCTGGAATAACTGATGTGCCTCAGTAGAGAGCCAGCCTGCTGATGGAAGTAAATCAAAAGCTGTTGACTGGACCTGCTTTTACCTCACCATTGATTCTTTGTCAAGTCACAAGCACTCATGTAAGAAAGAAAAACAGAAACACATGTGTGGAAGATGAGGTAAGACTGGCCTTTTAGAACAAAACACAAAACAATAACCTACCCTGAAGAAACAGTAACTGAGATTTCACAACACACTCTGATTCCCTGAGAGGAAGGTTATTAAGAGGGCTGTTGTCTGGTGGGCAACTAGGGACTGATTATCACTGTTCTGAATTATTCAAAAGTCCTTCCTGTAATAGTAAGCTTTCTTGCCTTTCTGGCATGCTTGACTTCATGCCAACAATTCTTCTTATAACAGGAGTCTATATCCCAACCCATTATCCTGGGATCAATTCTGATTAAAACTTTAAGTTGTTGTGTGTCTCTGCTTACCTCTTTCTGTTGTGACCGCTGTGAGAATGGTAGATCTGGGTGTAGGGGTCTCCTTCAACCTGGATACTGGGGTAAAGGTAATGTAACCCTCAAGAGACATGAAATGTCTCATGACAATTTAGATGGGGGTGTCAGGGGTTCACATTGTCATTGTATAACTAAATGAAACCTAATTAATACAATACAAACTAAGGTGTATTATGTGAAATCCAGGGTGTGTCACTTTAGAGGCACCTAGGCAACTTCTGTTTGTTTGGTACTTTGGTTGGAATTGTTTTCCTCTTCATTAGACACTGGAGATTAAACCCAACCCCAGAGGACTCCACATACTTAAATTTTCATTGGCAAAAACAAGGCAACAACATGATGAACCAAAGCTTTTCTTCAATGCATTTCAGCGATGAAAGAAAACGTTTAATTGTATAAAGAGATAACGTCAATCTATAGCATAATGGGTGGTAAACTTTTCCTCTAAAGGGCAAGACAGTAAATATATTAGGCTCTGAAGGCCAAACAGCTTCTGTTGGTATGACTCAGGTTGTAAGTGGAAACACACAAAAGACAACAGGAAAACTGTTTCAATAAAATTTTACTTACAAAAGCAGTGAATTAGACTGGATCTGCCCTGCCATTATCTAAAAAATTTTTAATAATTTTAAAATAATCTAATGTTTTACAATTATGTTTATACTGGTTAGACATTAAAAGTTACTGAGTAGCCAAGGACATGGATAATTCCCCAGTTTTCCTAGATGTAAAAGTGATAATAAAAACTAATTCATTAAATTTTTGTAGAAATTGAGATGCAATTTACAGTACCATCCATGAGTAAGCAACAACGAATTTCAGTTCATTAGTCATTTTTGTCCTGATATACAAGACTCAGCGTAGATTCTCATTGAAGGCATATTTAATATATGCAAATTAATGAATGAGGTCAGACAATGAGGCAGAGCAGAGAATCTTTTAAGTCAACATTTGTTGAGCAATTGGTTTGATAAGACAAACTTGTGATAACTATGAATAAATTTTAATATGTCATGATGTACATACTCATTAATTAGATTCCTAATTAGAGTGACCTGATGTGGTGGAAATTCTTCACTTTCATTTCAGGATAGAGTTGAATATTTTCAATTCTGGGTAACAGAAAGTAATTCCATCCATATTCTATACCAAAGTCATGATAGTCTCAAAGTTTTTCATAAGAGCTCTAGCCTTTCTGAACAAAAGGTAGAAAAGGAAATTCTAATGTTTTCCGCTCAAACAAAAATCAGATCATGATTTATTTAAGAGTGGGAAGTTAAATTTTCTTTCAAAAAAACAAGAAATCTCAATATGCTACTTTATATTTTGTTGAATGTCTTCTACCATAAATAATTAAGAAGCCATAGTTAATATCCACCACATTAGATACATGTACCATTGTGACAATTGTAGAGGTAACTGAAACACCCTTCTCTTCCTGCAAATTTAAATATGAAATAGATACTCAGAAAATATATGGAAATGAAATGTGTTAGAAAAATATAAAGTACAATTAGAAACAACTAAATATCTTGTTCAACTTACATCACATCACCATAGGACCCTGGACTAACCCACATGTCTGCATTTTTAGAAGTGGGTAAACAGAAATACATGTGTGGGCAGAACTGGGAGAGGGAGGATGAAGCTTCAGGATATCCATGCTAGGTGAGTAGCCATGATAGCATGGTTGCAGGCCAAACAGAGAAGGACTAGGATGTCTGGACCCACACGTTTTCAGGACTCCAGTCAGTACCTCCACAGAGGGGAAGATTCACAGTGCCTGCTGAGACTATGTGTGGAGATGAGACAATTAATCTCAGTACTTTATCAGACACTAGTGTGGCAGACTGTCTTCTCCTCACCCAACTTCTTTGAGACCCAGGGAAATCTCTTTGGAGCAAGCTGTTGTCAGCTGCAGTTACCTGTGAATGGGCAGGGAACAGGGAATATGGAACCATGGACCATGTTCTCAGGTTGGAAATGGGTTTAGTCACACCACAGGCACAAGAAAAAATGCTCACCTTCACTCATTAGATAATTACAAATAAAACCACAATGAGCTATCACCTCACACCTCAGAATGACCTATATTAAAAGACTAGAAACAAAACCTATTGGGGAGGGTGGGGTGGAAAAGGAACTCTTGTATACTCTTGGTGGGAATGTGAAGTACTAGAGTCTCTATGGAAAGTCCTTAAAAGCCAAAACAGAAATACTACCTGACCTAGCAATCCCACTCCTAAGCCTTAATCTGAGGAACATGAAAGCACTAAATCAAAGAGATACGCGCCATATGTTTATAGCAGTGTTATTGACAGTAGCTAAAGCATGGAAACAACACAAATGCTCATTGACAATAACCAAATAAATAAGTTGTAAATTTAAAGAACTTAAATTATACATAAATTTAAATACCACTGGAGAAAAGTTAACTTATTTTCCCAGTATTTTTTTCTGCCTGATTGAACATTTCAAATGTATATTCCAGTCTTCCTTTTGGAGTAAATCCTGTGCCAAATACTAAAATTTTCTCTTTCCCCTTCTTTCCATTTCTCATAAGTGCCAAAATAATAACCAATATCATCAACAGCCACAGTACATCTTTTCTGTCCACAAGATGGATAATATGGCATGCATCAATCTTATCACAGATCTTTCAGGAGGCACCAAGATGAATATAAGCACCTTTCCCCTGAACTCGTGTAAAAAGAATGGCAGAAATATTCTTCTGCTAAATGCTTAAGATCACTCAGTCTAGAGTTTTGAAAACACTGACAATTTCCTTGGAATCATCTTGAGATGTTTGTTAAAAACAAATCTTAGGGCTTCCTCACTGCAGACTTACTAAACTTCAGCTCCCTAAGAACTTGGACTGAGAAATAATTTTTTTTTCCTCAGAATTTCTCTATTATTTCATGGTATGTGTCCTTGTGTAGAAACCTTATCAAAGTAGATGCAAAGGATGTTGCAAGATGCAAATATACTCATTATAGGATAGTTTTCCATAGAGGCATGGAAGAAAGCCTCAAGGCAAATTCTCCAGGCAATAAGGAGACAGGTGAGTTCACATTTCTTAAGAGAGGTTTATTTCTCTGTACTTTCCCTTCAGCTGAGAATGGTATATAATCCTGGGCGATCAGACTTCTCATACTTAATACCAAAAGATAATAAGAGACATAATTTGAGAATGAAAGAAGAAACTCTCTTGAAAATAATCATCAATAAGAATTGCCATTAAAAATCATTGAAAAAAATGAACCAGATCTATGAGAAATAGAAAAGCATTTTCTTTAAAATTTATAGCTTTGTTTTGGTGTTCCTGAAGACCAGCATGAAGGGGCGTAAAAACAAAATAGCATGAGCTTGAGCATTAAAGAGCAGAAGGATAATGAAAAATCCCTCACTGAGAGAATGCAATTTAGGTCAGAAATTTTCCATTCTTTATCCTTATTCTTTATATAGAGCAGCTACACAGGGAAGTCTCCAAAGCTTCCAGGTTCTGGCATTTTTCTTCTTGACTGCCTTACACATGAAACACGTCATCAGACCAGCTAATTAGAATCAGACTCTGCTGTTTCTGTTACATCCCAATGACCCCAAGAGGAACCAGGTGCTGCTCCCACCCAGGGACCTTAATGCCCAACACACTGGGTTTATCAAAAAGTTTATTTTCCATGAACTTCTTCCAGACCTCACGCAAGTCATGAAAAAAATCAGTCCAGTCTCCTTGGGTACTAATGAATCAACCACAGAGAGCTGTCAGAATGATGGTGTGTTTAGTTATCTGAATAATGGAGCAGGGGGAGGGAAGAATAAGAGAACCCCAGAATTACATAGTTCTGGGAAAAGATAAATGTATATCTATCAATACATTTACTTGGGCAGTTTAAACAAAATTCTTAAATGCTGTTTTGCTTGGAAAGATAGTTACCAGAATATGTTCAGGTGCATTTTTCAGTATTTTATTAAAAAAAGAATTATCATTTCTTTTGCAAGGAAGACTGCATATATGACCATATCTAATGCAATGTGGGCCAAAGATTTACATGCACAGTCACAGGATTTATATGTCTTCATTGGTTTTCATGTTCTAGAAATACATTCCATCATTTCCCCTGTGTCCATCTCCCTCTCCAAACCTGGATTCTAATTCTGGTTAGGACTGTGACCTGAAATTTGAACTGATTGTCTGTACTAGGGAGTTAAAGTGAATTTTTCCTGAATCACAGCACCAGCTGGCGCCACTAATGATGGGTCCTGCAGAGCTTCTTACCGATAGCATGGAAAATTATTTCTGTCAGAACCACCTCCCAAATATTTACTTACATGTATGACCTGCAAAAACAGTTCAACAATATACAGACCTAATCACGCTTGGATAGTGGTGGCTGGTCCACTCACACCTGAAACCAAACAAAGGAATTTGGGTCAGTCACGGAGGAAGGGTTTGTGTTTCCCACCTTCTCCTGGGCAACGTGATGGCCTAGAGACTTTGGATTGATTTGGATCACCATCTAGTGAGGAATGTGAGGAAGTGCACCATCACAGAGGAAAAAAAATCCCATGCCAAATTCTGGTTCAGATGAAAAGAGTGCGGGGGAAGATTCTGTTTGCTAGCAAGGACAAAATCAAGACAGAAATGATCAGAGTCTACTCCAGCCCAGGCCAGACTCCATGAATTGTATCATCTGCCTCTTGAGATAGAATAGCCAGGTTTCTCCTTTCGCACTTTCCCTTGGAATCAGTCATAATGTTAGAAATGTCCCAGGGAGTCAGCACAATGTACAGTCTGCTTTTGTCAAAGAAATCATTTGGGAGCAGCAAAGATGTGAGAAGGACAAACACCAGGGCAGTGATTCTCAAACAAGCACCTCCCAGTCCCAGTGCTTTTCCAGCTTAACGGTCTATGTCAGAGCCCTTTGCCATCAAAATTTTAAAAGTCTTCTAGAACATAATAGCTTTCATCACCAGAAAATCAGGACCCACAGCACATGTTTCATAGTGTACCTCACACAAAAGGCACTCAACTAATATAACACTGTTCAACAAGCAGAGGTGAGAGCTGGAATTTTTAACTGGGAAAGTTGAATATAATTCAATTATTACATCCTGAATTCTTTCATTATTTTTTGAACCTCTAATGCTCAGCTCCACATTTCAATGTCACATCCTTCAGGAAACTGATTGATGTGCTCTTGGCATTCAATGACTAGCACCTGATTTTCTCTAAACCCTCGGGGGTGGGGAGGTGGGCAGGGACTAAAGGGTAACTCCCTTCCTCCACCCCCACGTGGTGGTATTTTTTAATGTAATTAACTATCAATCATTTTTGGAGATGCTCTTCATCTACTAACTTTCAGGAAATTTCATCTTTCTTGATTGTAAGCTTGCCTAGTTCATTTCTGACTAGATCCTGAAGTTACATGGTCAGTTGGTCATTTCGGGCATCATGGTTTATCGGTAATGATTTAAACTAGCCAGGAGGAAATCACGTGCTCATATTGCTGGGTTTTCCCTCTTCAGTGAAGAAATCAGGTCTCGAACCTCAGTTAGAGCTTAGTAGGAAGACAGCGACTTTCCATTCCATTCTTGGTCTCCTCACTCTGATTGGAAGGAAGACTGACCAGATGAAGAATGGGTCCCACATTCTCCTTCCAGCTCTTCAAGTATATGACCACATGTCTAGCTATTGCTACCTTAACCCAGGATTATTTTTAACGACAGATGAATCTTGGGACATATCTTCTAGTCAATATGTTAAACCTATTGGACTTACGTTGGACTTAAAGAATGGAGTTTACAAGCTTTTAAACTGTGATTTCTCTTCATGCATAAATCTTTTGCTATTAGAGACAGGAATCCTCCAGCTGCTTAGTATTATCTGAAAGTCCCTGAAGGGCAGGCAAAATGCTGAGGTGCTTTTAGCGCCTAAAATTCTACAGTCCAGTGTTACCTGGGAAGCTCAGCACTCAGAATAAACACACTAAGAGTCACCTCTCAAGAAAGGAACTGATATGAATGCCCATGAAACGAGACGGCTGAATCTTATGGATGGAGCCTGGAAACATGGTGCTATACAGCCAGTCATCTGGGTTGGTGGAAAACAACTTGGGCAGATTTTTACTTTAGACAACAGTCAGAAGATATTACTGGTTCTCAATTCTGTGCTATGGAGGCAAGTCAGTGTACATCTGAATCAAGTTAAAGTACAAGAATTTTTACAAACTAACCCCCTCAAACTAACCTCCTCAAACTAACCCCCCTTCCCCCCGCAGTGGTCTCATTCACTGCTCAGTTTTTAGAAGGAAACTTGCACAGGTTTTTGTAAGAGGCTGGAGAGAGGTTAAGTGTCAAGCTGAAACCCCGCTCTTCTCCCACCATCAATTTTGTTTCTCTATTTCCATCAAGTGAATGGCAAAGAGAAATGAGGTCAAAGATAAAAAAAAAAATCTAGAAGAACGATGGGGGAAAGTCTCACCCCAGCTTAAGCTAGAGAACACTTTGGATTATCCCACATAGCAACCCATCCTCTCCTGCAACATGCATGAAGGCAGGAAGGGGAGTTAAAATTACAATCAAAAAGATATTAAACCAGGCTTTGATCTGGGATCCTGATCTGAATATATGTAATTACTAATGGGATCCAATTTACTTCCAAAATTGTCCTGAGTTGGGCAGTAAATTCTCTGATGACCAGACACATCATCTCTCTAACAAACTCAGCACAAGGTAACACGATGTGTTATCAGCATCACCAGCACTGCTCAAACCAAAGGCTGGTACAGGTGGTGCCCCCTGGGGAGTGAAGGTGGGCAGCTGAGGAGAAGTGGCTTCAAATGAGATATTCCCTGGTGCCAAGGAAGAATCATTGGGGATGTAGAGTCTGATAGGGATATAAGAGACTGCAGAAGCAACTCCTTAGAGAAAAAAAAATTAATGAGGCGTTCTGAGAAGCAGCCATTTTTCTTTTTTTAAAGCATTATATATATATTTATATATATATATATATTTCACATCTTTGTATTCCCCTGGGTTCACCCACCATCTCCCCTTCCTGACCACTCCCACCAATATCCCCACCCCTAGTTGTGTGCTTTAGTTTGGTTGTTAGCTTGTTTTGATTTTTCCTCCTAGCCTTTTGTTTTTCCTATGTCCCATGTATTAGTGAAACCATTTGGTTTTCTGTCTTTTTTTTTTCTGATTTGTTTCTGCTAATATGATTTCTTCTAGGCCCATCCATGTTTATCTCAAATTCATCAAATTTGTCATTTTTAATTGATGAGTAATATTCCATTGTGTATACATACCCCATCTTTTTCATCCATTCAACTGTTTTGGACATTTGGGTTGTTTCAAGGTCCATTTTTTGAAAGAGTCTTTGCAAGTGTCTCAGAGATGGGTACAGGTGAAAGCTGTTCAATATTCCAGAGTGACCTTTTGTTCGGGATACTTGTTCCATGTCTTAAGTGGTGGGAAGACACCATCCTAAAAGCCTTTTGCTTAGAACTTTGAAACAATGAACAATAACTGGGGTGTAACTGGCCACATGTGGCCTCAGTGACTGTTTCCCTTGTCTTGTCAAATAAATCCTGGGATTGTAGTTCCCTAAACCTGAGAGGTCTTGCAATTGTACACACAGGCGAGGAACTCAGAGGGACTGGTCAACTATTTGAGCACCATCCTTGGCCCCTTTACTGCCCAGTATCAGCACAACTGGCCCTATCAGCTTAAGTTTCTAAAATGCCAGATCTGCTAAGATGCAGAAGCAGTATGCCAAAGGTGAGGTTGCCTGGAATATCAGTGTCCTTGGAGAAGGTACCAGTGTATATTTTCAAGTGATGTTACTGAATGAAAATCCCCATCTCTCCTTTCTTTAACGCAAAAGCCAATCTTTTGTCACAATTGCTGCAATTAATTTCTAGTGTCAGCAACACACATACGAATATAATCTGCATTTTTCTGAAGTAGAGGGTACTTTTTTCTAGGGATCTTGGGTCCTGGTAGAGTTAATTGATCCATAGAAGTTTATAGATTTTACATCATTTGGGGAGCTAAAGGGTAGCACCTGCACCACCAGGTCAACTTTTTCAGCAAATATAAACGGAAATGTGCTTTGGTAGAGAAAGAAAGCGCTCTCTTAGGCAAACTGAATACAACACCAAACAAAATAGAATAGAAAAAACCCTCCAAGTTTTGAATGGAGCTGTCTGTGGAAAACAGACCGATAAGAAAATTTAAAGTGATTTGAGGTCACACTGTCTTCCCCTTCCCAATTTATTTTTACTCCCGATGTGTTCCCACAGATATTAACCTACTTGTAGTGAGACATTATTTGATTTCTGTTGTACTGGCGCCCCCCAATGGTCTTACCATTTACTGCTCAGAGTTTTTAGAGGGGAGCCCCTTAGAAACTTCCACAGGTTTTTGTAATAGATGGGAGAGGGGTTAAGCTATAAGGCTAAACCAGCTTCCCTCTTTACCCACCACCCGTTTTGTTCCTCTTTCCACCAAGTGAATGGCAAAGGGTAATGAGGCCAAGGATGAAAAGAACATCAAGAAAAATAGAAAGGGAAAAGAAGTCTTGCTGATGGCTGGCTGATTAAGATAGGCGAGATTCTGAAATTACTCCCAGCAGGCGGAATGCTTCCCAAGCTGCCTGGCCTGTCTGCTGAAACCTATTTCATTAAAGCGCCATGGTGATTTCTCACTCCACACACAAAAAGGGACTGAGAAGTTCAGAGAAATTTCAGAGAAAGATAGGGTGCTGGTTGGGTATTCTCAGGTAATTTGAGGGTTATTTCCAGCAGCTTTTTTCCTCTTTTAAGCCTAAGAGCACCTGAATTCACAAACTGAGAACAAACCCAGGTCGCAGGAGACAAAGCTTTACCGCTCTATCAAGCAGAGCTTTGAGCAGGCTAGGCAGGGCCGCGTCTTGATGTGGACAAGCGGAAAGAAATCTTGTTGCCCTTGGTAGTGTTGACCATTAATGCTTATCAGGGGGCCAGGTAACACAAGGAGTCCAGCAGGCAGGGAGCAACAGCTCCTCCCAGGTACTCCCCCCCTCCTCCACTGGTGATGACAGCCTCTTTTCTCTGGCTTCTTCCCTCTGGCTTCTCCCTTATTCCCCCTCCTGTCTTTTGCCCACTTTCCCAGATGTCTGTCCTTATATATGCAAACACCCAGTGCTCGCAGGCTTCTCTGCCCAGCTGTCCTTAATCACAGGAGCTCTCAAGCACTTTTTGCACTAACACAGTATCACATCTGGGTAATGCAACCAGGGAGGAAAACACAGCCTCAGGTGATGGGTGTCAAGGCCAGAGGGAGGCTAGAAAGAAATGTGAGTGACTGTTTTCCTTGCAGGGAGCATAGGGCTCACCTCTGCCTGTGTGATTGTCACACAGCGCAGGTTGTTACAGAATCTATTGCGAGGTGTGCGTTGTATGGAGGTGTGGAAGTTTATGGGAAGAGAAGATGGGAATAAGTGGAGTCGTTGCCACAGCCAGGCTTAGGGTTTAGATAATGGCCTGCATCCATAGGTACTAGAGTTGCTATAAATTCACCATCACCCTGGGGATGAGGATGACATGGGAAACTATTTACTTCTTTAAGTCACCAGAATGACTGAGTCTCAAGAAGTTATAAGTGACTGCTTCTGTATCTTTTCTTTCTCAGCCCTTAAACGACTGGTAGTTACAAGCAAGTGGTCCTTGGAACACACTCCACCGCAAGATGACAGTAGCAGAGGGGCGGCTCAACTTGTTCTAGAAGCTACTTCTCCCACTTCGTAGTTCATTTATGGATTTCCAGCAAGTGTTGGGATGCCAAGGTTTGCTTGTTAATGTTCAAAAACTTGTCAATAACACAGGGAAACAATGGAACTGTTGGGAGATTAGTATTTTTATTATGTAAATGAGTGAGATAATAAAGTCTCACAAAATAATTGCTAAAGATGGATGAAAGATAATAGGTTGAATGGGTGGTGACTAACTGGTAGCATCATTGAATCAGTTGAGAAATGAGAAGCTTCATTCTCACCAACTCTTAGAATACTTCATCAATCAAATATAAGTATTAAATTTGAGTCCTATTCAGATTCTTATTGGAGAGTCACAATAGGCATCTTCTTAAACCAACTTCCCTTTAGAAACAATTGTCACCGCCAATAGATAAATGCAATGTTTGCTATTATTGGTGAGACAGTGATTTACTGTCTCTGTGATATCAATCTACTAAGTAACCTTGTGAAACATTAACTGTTCTCCAAAGCCCTCATCCATGATTGCAAACGAGCAGAAAGAAACTGCCTTCAGATTGTGAGTGGAGACAGTTCCAATTTACATTACATGCTCAATACAAAGCAGCATTTGTTTCTCTGACATTTATTCCTTCAATTCAGAAATCTTCCCTCAAAAGCAGTTTTCCTATTTCCAAAAACATCTTTAAGAACACCAGTGAGAGATTTGCCTGCAATAAATAATTTATGTGTCTTGGTTAATTGGGGGAGGGAAGTGTTGCTCATTGCTTATTTTTGAATTTCCTTAATATTTAGGGAAAACAGAATATAACACACTGAGTTAGTTTTTTTTTTTTTTTCAATCTAAAAAGAAACTAAACTGCTTCTGTGAAAGAAGGATGGGTGCTTTGGAAAGGAGATTAATCAGGAACCTCTTTATTTACCCACTGACTTGGAGTTTATCCAACAAAACAATCAAAGACCAAGGGATTTTTTTTTTTAGTTTATTAATAGGGTTTATTTATTTTTATTTTTATATTTCATATAATGTTTGTTTTATGGTCCCCTTGGCATCAAGACCAAGGAACTTACTTTAAAGGATAACTTGTTAGTCCTTCTGGGCAATGCTTGAATTCAAACTTTTAATCCAACTTTATTTGTGGGAAGAGACTTATAGGGAGTTCTCACACTGATATCTGAGTATAATATGAGGAAACCAATGGGAATTAATAGCTATCTTATAAACAACCATTCATTTGCTTCTTAACTCTGAAACCTGTAAAGATGCATGTTCTGCTGTAAGTTCAGTTAATTCAAAAGGTGCATGAAAACAGGCTGAGATGCCCCACTCAGCAGCTTAGACTTTGTGGGCCCGGTACTGATCAAAGAGATGGAAACAATTATTTAAAATGACATCATTGTTCTTATTAGGAACACACTAAAAGTCACAGCCATTCACAGAATTTCTTCAGTGGGACTGAGAAACACAAGCACCATCACTTATTATTTTCCATATTCCATCTTCAAGTGATGCACTCAATTAGAATCAAATGCGTAAGTGCATCTGATTCATAAGTGGTCTCAGATAAGTAACAAAGCTTTTAATAAGAAGAGTGAAGAAGGTATAAGGGCTTATCTTTCACATATGATTTCACCCATTTTTTTGCTTTCTCCATGACTTAAAATCCTGAGTAAACAATAATTTTGTCTAACTGATAAAATTAAATTTATCTAGTTATATCATCTTGTCTATTCCCAGAAAGAAAAATGGAGCATGTTGTGATTATCTTGAAAATATATTTAATCAAAATGATAAGCATTATTAAGCCTAAATCCTACAGGGATATGGAGCGTGATAGCTTCATAAGGATGCTGATGACAAACTTTTGAATCTATAGGAGCCTAGAAGCAACAAAAATATCGGGTCCAGATTCATATCTAAGCTGACAGATGATAAAGAGTACATTGCCTCAGTGGCTAAATATTTAAGCTTCACATAGTAGAAGATATTTGACTGTAAATGGGCCAAGAATACAAAATTAGGAGAAAAAAAACTGCCTGTGAAATTACATTGCAGACATAAAATCTCAACTGCCTGAGAGCTTCAGTTTTTTAAAAGCTGTGGTTGACAGAGCAAATTAAGCAGTGAGATGTTTACTATGTTTAACAGAGATTGACTGGCAAATGTAAAAGATGAAATTACCCAGCAGGTTCTTCTAAAAATGAATTTTAACTCTGTGCTATGAGGGGCAACAACTGTAGGCACTAGTTGATTTTCCTTCTTCCCTTCCGCCCCCTATTTTTCATATGATTGGAGAGAATTAATTTTTCCCCCAGTAACTAATGAGATAGTCAAATGTTGAAAAATCTAGAGTCTTTCACTGAAAAACAAGCATTGGGGAAACCACTTCAGCATTGCAGTAAGTTTACAGAGGATTTTCAGATAGTTGTTGAGCTAGCAAGAAATCTTGAAGATTCTCATTTCTACCAAGGATCAAGCTTCACCTTACTGTAAATTTTATTTTAACTAGTTCTGTCCTGTTTACAGAGACTGTAATTATATCTTGACCTAAAGGTAACAGAAATATGTTTACATGATAACTGCCAGTGTGATTTATTCAAGAAGCTGACAGTTTTTTTTTTTTTTCTTATTATTGGACAGCAACAATAAAGGTGTTTTCCACTCTAACTCTTGGAAGGTGATCCCATTGTAAGTGATTGAAAATTTCTACCTAGTCAAGTGTGTATAAAATAAAAAAAGTTCTCTCTAATTCAACAACAGAATAAATACGAGATTATTCACATGTCAAAAATATATTAAGCTAAAGGATAAATGAAGATTCTTTGCCTCCTTGGGGTATTTTTGAACCTGTCTCTAGAGGCCAATCTGTTTTTTCAATACTGTTAGGATGAGAAATTGTGAATAATGAGGGGGGAGAGAGGTTACTAGGGTGCAACAGTTATAGAGAATCTACATTTGATGAGTGATAGTATGTTCTACTTACGTACACGTTTGTGTGTTTGTGTTCCCCATTAGACTAGAAGCTCACTGAGAACAGAGAACCTTCTTAGGATACTGCCTGGGATATTGGAAATGCTCCATAAATATTTATTAAATTAATGAAGTAAGAGTTAAATATTAGATATATGTTGGGTTAGAAAATGATTAAAATATGTATCAATATACTTTCTCTTTTTCTACTAAGAGAAAACGAGTGGTATTGTCTCTTTACCCAACATGCATAAGTAGCCCCAATGCAGCCTTCAGTGGTTGTTACCCTTTCATGAGACACTGACTGCTACTTCAACACAGACTGGATGAGCCTTCTATATGTAGGTGAAGACCACAGCTTCTTCCTTTGTGCTAGGTCATCTATAGAGTCAACGTGCCTATGCCTGGTGACAAAGATCTAGGAATTAAAAAGGACATTTGCTTCTCCAGGAGGGCACTTCATAAAGTTTCCTGGCAGCGTGGAACCACCAGTAGAGAGAATATAACTCACCACACTATGGACATCTGTGATCCAGCAGCATCAGGAAGCATCTCTTTACACTTCATCCTTTGATATAATTATCTTGTCATGGATCATGAATACAACATAGAGCTTGGGGACAATAAAAACTAAATTTAAATGCAGCTCCACTATAACTGGGAGCTACTAATTAACTGATCTGAGACACAGCCTCCTTGTACATAAGATGAGAATGATAATAAGAATGAACATGACCTGCTAGGATTCTTAGACAAGTCAGATAAGATTTGGGAAGTGGAATACTTGTCAAGCCTCAAAATAACGTGTGGCTGTGTGACATTATAAGGAAATGTTTTGTGGTAGAATAATTGCAAATAGACTTGATTTCTCCATTGTTCTACAACCTTTTGCACTGACTTTGGAGTTCCTTTATCAAGAGGTAGAGTCCATTTTTTCCATCATCCCTCTTCTCTCACATGCCAGATTTTCAATTGGTTCTGATCTATAAAAAGTAGTATCAGTGATGGTGTGCTAGTTCTGAGCCAAGACCTAAAGGAGTTGGCTCTTTTGGAATCCAACCGTTGCTAGGAGGATGACCCCAGAATAGCCTGATGGCAGATCACATATCACACGGAGGAGAGCTCAGTTGTCTCTGGGGAGACTATCCTAGTCCAGCTTATAACAGCAAACACAAGCACAGTCAGCCACATTGCTTCTCTCGCTCATAGCTGAGTGCAGGTGTTAAGAGTGAGACCAGGTAAGACCAGCAATGTGACCTGTAGATTCATCAGGAATGGTGAAAGCTTAGTTTTTTACTGATGAAACGTTGCATTAAAACATTATATGTTTCAGGTGTGCATCATTACAAGTCAACCAACATATATATTCAAGTTACATTAAGCTCACCACTAAAAGTCCAATTCTATACATCACCATGCAATTGACTACTTTTACCTGGACCCCTCCCCTTTTTCTTCTGGTATCCACTAACTGACCTTCGAGTCTAAAGGTTTAGTTTTCTTTTCTTTAGTTCTTCTTTGGTTTGATTTCTCTATAAGCTAAATATGAGTGAAATCATGGTGTATGTTTTTTTTCTACACTATTTCACTAAAAAGTGTGTTGTTTTAAACCACTGGGTATGTGGATGTTTTGTTATATAGCAATAGCTAACTGATACAGCATTATAGTCTCCTACCAGAGTCCTTGGGGATATGCTCAGGAAGAAAGGTCAGCATAGTTAGAATGTGTGTGGGTCTTAAAGTTAAATGGTACTGTGTGTTTTTTTTTTCCTTTTAGCATCTGTAGCATTTTCAGCATGATTTTAACCACAGTTCCTGGTTGACCTGAGAATCAAGACTGAGTGTTTCTGATCTTAGCAGGAAAACTGTCCTTAATTCACAGAGTACCAGGTGAACAACAATGCTTCTACTTCCAAGATGCAATATAAAAAGAAACAAGAATGGCCTCCTGGATCCTAACAACATCCCTCTTTAAGTATGCTGCTCCAACAAAGAGTCAAAGCCATAATCCATCTTCTTTTTAAACATAGCATCTGAAATCAACCTACCCTATCTGACATTTAAAAAATCAGCTGATACAGGGAAGCATGAAGGGGTTAGTTAGCAAAAGAAGAAAAAGGAATAGATCAGAGGCTAGTTCATTAGAAGCCTATAAAAAACATAATGTCAGGAAAATTGCATGGAAAGTGGAAAGGTAATTAAAGAAGAAGTGAAAGGGTAAGCCATCAAAGTCTTCTTTATGATCAAGTATGTCCTTGCTCACAGATCTCTGGCCATGTACAACCAAGGCTAATGGAAAGCCATTAGTGAATATTCTGAGGATAATCACAGACCCATGGATTAATGTTTCCCTTTATTTCTGCCTTGTTGCTTGCCTGTTGTTTATTTCCTGAGACCTCACCTGTCCCACAGAGCATACATAAGTATGCACAAGTATCCAGATGTTTTTCATGATGATATCAGATTCATAAAGTTTTAAGCACTTAAAGGAATTCAAAAATTCCTACAATTCCCACCTTTATAGGATTCCACATCTTCTGGTTGCCCAATCGTCTTTCTTTCTTTTTTATGAACAGAATACACCAGCAGCACAGCTCAAACTAACAGCCTGTCAGTGAAAGCTGATAAAAAGCTTTTGAACTCAACATGGAAAGGCCAGGTATCCATCAACAATGACTGCAGATAACATTTATGAGCACTTTACTACGTCCTGAGCACCATGGCATTCATTCATTAGCTCAAATTTGTCTTCTTAATAATTCCGTGAGTTAGGTATTATTAAATCTATTTTACAGATGAAGTTTGGCAAAATGCAATGACTTGTTCCTAAAGTCTCACTGCTGCTTACTGACAAAGTCAAGAGCAAAACTAAGTCTGGCTGATACCAAAGAAGACTCTTCTACAACCACTTGCACTCCAACTTTGGCACACCAGACTTTCTCTGCTTTTGAAAGTGATGCTTATATACCATCTAGCGATCTACCAGGTGCTAGTGACTGCATGAACCAACTATTTATCTTCTGTATGTGTCTCTTTTCTTGGCAGAACCTGGGCCAGTTCCCTGCTGTGACCCCTCTGGTCTGAGGATTTCTCTCTGGGCCACTTTTTGTGCCTCTCCAAGCCCTGCCTTCCATTAAATCTCCATTTCTTACTCTTTGTTTTGCATTCTTTGTCCTCCCTTCCCCTTACTAAGAAACACAGTGACCAAGCTTAAGATTTTTTTGGGTCAGACTATCTCTACATCTAACTGCCTGACATGTTGGCCAGGTCACTTAGCTTCTCTGAGGGTAAGAATAGAGTCTACTTCATAGAAAATGGTTTAAAATATTTAATGAGATTAGGCACATAAATGTTCTTAACAGACCATACAATAATATACAGGAAAGTGCTATAGAAAAGTAAAAGGAGGTCTATCATGAACATATAAATTCAATTTAAAGAAGGTGGAAATTATTCCTAGATTATTATTACTGAGAAAAAGAAAATGATCCAGGAATGGTGACTTCATTCAAGAAGACTATTATGCATGTTTGCTGCTTTATAATTTATAAAGTACTTTCATAAACAGAATCCTATACCATCCTTGTGATAATATATCACAGCAGCAATATCTAAACCCTGGTAGAAATATTACCCACTCACAATGAGGTCTTCCCTGAAGGGATAAGGGATTGTTTCAGCACTAAGCCAAACTCCTAAATGAAGTCCCTTGTTATAGTGCAGATACTTTTATATTTCCAAAATTTCCTTGCAACTAAGGTGCCACAAGTGGTTGAGATATACTGATAGAAGCCATAATTTCAGAATTGAGTACAGTTGGATAAGAAGTGTAATTATAGAAATATATTTTTGCAGGCAGATCATGGTAGAAATAGCTGCTTCTTGTACAAGCATCTCTTGTGGCAGAGTCACAATTCAACAAAAGGCCACTTCACACTGGAGCAGGAGCCAACGGTTCTCTGGACATTCCAAATCCAGGACAGAGCTTTGGCTTTGAAACACCTGCCCTTTTACTTTTCCAAGCATGATACAGGTGTAGGGTGAGTTTGGTCAGACTTTTCCCTTCATTAGTCTATATAACCAGCACCTGAGATATTGCTTCTTCCCTATGATTGTGCAGTCTTATGGGTGTGTGCATGTGTAGGTATGCACAACTGGGCCAAAGAGAAGGGATAAAGGTTACAGAAGGCACAAGTGAGGGAGAAAGATCCCAGAGAAAGTGTGAAGATTCCTGGGGAACTGGGGGACTCACCTATCTTCTGGCCCCCCTCCAGCCTTGACCCTGGCTCTGCCCTGCCTGGTGTGTCTGTGTAACTGCTAAAACCAATTAAAAAATCCTACTGAGATTGGTGAACCTGATGCTTCCCTTACAATTGGCAATGAGGATTAGTTAGTTACATTACAATTGCCAACCAGATGGGGTGATTACCTAACAATGTGTCATTAATTTTCCTTAAATTCCTTCCTTCTTAAATTGGCCAGAATCTATTCACTGCACTTGATGTCTAAGCAATCAATTAGAACACAGATTCTTTTGCCCTTTTTTCTGTACCCTTTATTCCTTCATCCCTGCCCATTATTCTTATTATGCTTGATTTTTCATTATAGGAACTTTTAGACATGTCTGTCTCTTCTTCAATTGAAAGCTGCTTGCTGGAGACATTAAGTCATTCTTGCCTTTGATTTTTTTCCCCTCAGTCTTTGGCACAGTACCTGTCACAAAGCATTTGCTAAATCCAACTGAGAGTTCCCCACAGTGACTTTGTGGCAAACAAAAGACTTATTTTGAAATACCACTAGATTTTGTTATTTTATTTTATCTCTTGTCAAATTACCCCTAAATTGCTAGCTTTAAAACTGATCATCTTTGCTTGTGGTAGATCAGGTTACTCTTCAGAAATATTTATCCCCAGCTCCTCATTCTGATTTAAGTAACTTATTTCCTTGCTCCACTGGGCTTGCTTTTGGCCACATAGTTTGATATGGCCTTGATCTTGGGAGTGTTATACTCTCCATGATTTTTAAATGTTATGTGATTTGTTATGTATCATTAAACATGAAATGACAGAGACTTCTGGAATGCTCACATCTGACTGGGCTTGTGCCCTTGGGTTTCTGTTGATAGGGTGTGCCCCCCCCCCCCCATTGTCTCCTGGTTAAGATTGCAGATTTCAAGGACAGATGCTAAAATGTGAGAATGACCTTAGCTGGAATTTCCCTTCAGGGAGATGCAGGGGGAAAAAGAAGTGAAATGGTCAAGGTGAACAGGTTTCCTGGAAGGTGGGAAATGAGGATATGTAAAGAGTGTGGAAACAAAGAAAAGGATTCATTCAGATTCAAATATGGAGATCGGATAGAGAGAGAGGTTCAATGGAGGAGAGATGGTAATCGGCCATCTTGTAAAGATGTGAGCCATGTGAGCTTGGCCATGTGACCACCAGGGGCCTGCAACCCTTGGCTGACCCAGGCTGGCAGCATGTGTGCTAGATGCAGTTAAGGGGTTTGCAGATTTAAAGTCCGTGTTGGAGTTTGTTTTGCTGAGTTTGATTTGTGTCTGAAAGAGGCCGTGCAAAAGTTAGGCCTGAGAAGAAAGTGAACTTTGCTGGCTTGGCACCATGGAGTTCCTGCCACCTGAAGGTGACAAGGAGAAGACAACGTGGAAGACAAGTCAAGGGAGCAGCCAAAGGAACATGTCTTCAAGCATCTGGAGATGGACTCTGTCTGGATATTGGTGAGATGATCAGGACTGAGAGACTGAGGATATTTGGACAATCTAGGGAAAGGACTTTGGACAATGCTGAGAAAGGTTTTGGACAATGTTAAAGTAATCTGAGTTTTACATGTTTTCTTTTGTAGTAATTAGAAAGTCACTTTGTTAGAAATTAGTCTGCACTGATAGTCTTGCATTGGTTTGGTATTTTGGTTGAGAAGGCTGGGGATGCAAAGGAACTGCATCGGAGAGAGTAGCAGGTCTGTATGTGTTAAAGTGAAGGCAAAAAGTCCCTTCGGGTCACCCTGTTTCACTGTCACTGTCATAAGATCATCGTCCAGTGAGTCTACTGGTTCAAGGAAGAGGAATAAGAGACCAATGGAATAGAATCAACCCTGGCTCGGTCCAGACTAAATTAGCCACTCATTATCTCTCCTTTCTGTGACTCATCAGCAGAAGCATGGCCAACAAATACTACTGCTACATAGCACTAAGGTTTTATGACTGTCATGCCATGTGATTTTAGCAGAAAGCATGTTTCTGAAAAGACAAAAAAAGGAAATTCTCACTTTCAAGGATTTGAAGCATTAAGCTCTCTCAGATTCTCTCCCCCATCTCACCTTTTCCTTAAATCATAACCACTGGGTCTGACAGCCAGCAAGATGATCTCCAACTGCCTTTCTTTGTGACATCTCTCACCCAGTACTCACCATCTTGGGTCAGCAATAACTCCTAAAACAGTGTACTACTTTTTTGTATTGATCATCTCCTGGGTTATTAAAAAACAAAATCCCCAAAATTTACAGTTATACCTTCCCTCACCAAACCACACTGCAAATTTAGTGATTGCTAAATGCCTTTGAGGGGAAACAAGTGTAGCTCAGATAAATGCTCAAAGGCCATTACTTATGTTAGTAGAAGCTGTAAGTTAAAGGAATACTATTGGGGACAATTGTGTGGATGAAAGAATGATATTAGTAAACTGTTGTCTAGTTTAAGATTTTGACTGCATACTTCTTTCTTGAGTTGGGCAGAGAGGTGATGAAAAGAGAGAGAGCCTCACCTATAATATTAAAAAGAATTTCAGGCATCACAGGTTTTGGTAAGGGAGCAAGGACACAGGCTAACTGCAGCCATTCTCACTTTGATTATCAAAATTAAAAGCTGATTTTCTGTGCGGTGTGACTGAAAAATCAATGACTAATAAAATTCAAGTGATATTAATTCAGACTGGAAAAAGAGACAATTTACCATGCAGTATATAGCCGCAAAATTTTTGTAACCAGACTCCTTTTTTCATTCAAAAAGCTATTACACTATAAGTTGTTATAGGCATTTAAGAAAGGCCCGCTGGAAAAAATCCTGGCTACAAATCTCTTAGTGTGTGCTTTGTTTTCTTGTTTTATAAAATTCCAATTTTCCTTCAAATCTGACGAAACTCACATTGTCCATAACTGAGAGATGCTCTATCACAGACAGCAATGAGAATTCTGAGCACTGCCTCCAGGAAGAAAGAACCCACGGTAGTCTCTTACCAAGTTGCTGTGTTAAAAATGGGCTCAGAGAATATTACCTGGTGAATTGTACGGATGAATGACGACTATGTTTGCTGAGTTTATGTGGGGTTTATTGACAAAACAAGTGGCTAAGGCTTCTTCCAGGCACCTACTGTCAGCAGAACACACACATTTTCACATTCCATTAACTGCAGAACCTGGGGTTTAGGTTTTTATTTTCACTGCCTGGCATATTTTAGAATCTGCACTAGTCAAGTCTTTTGTGCAAAAGAAATAGGGTAAGTCTCCTTCTTGACCTACCCCAAAACTCTCTGAGTTGGCACAAAACTTCAATCATTTGAAAATATCAATACTTAGCAGATTTTATAGTGATTAAAATGGAACTAGAGTGATATTTTTCGAGATATTTGTGGAGGGGGGAGACTGAGGGTGGGTGGGAAATGAGCAGACAGGACATGACTTTACCAGATCAACATTAAACAGAAAAATCACATTGGATTACTGTAGTGCAAGCATCCTGTTTGTGGCACCAAATCTGGGTAGGTTCTTTACTGGTTTAACAATTACATGGACTCACAGGGCAGGGCAGGGCGGGGCAGGGAGGGGCAGGGGCAGGATCAGGGTTCAGGGGCTGGGAAACAGGCTGGCCCCCAGCCTCAAAGGAATCTTCACATGCTCTTTCTCTAGTCTCTCCCCACCTTCGTTCTCACATTCACTCTCTGCATGCTCTCTTCACCCTGAAGTGACACCACGTATTTAGCCTTTCCTCCCAGGCCCAGGTGCTCACACTTGTGCATTGGGCCCAGGCAGAGACATAGACAGAGGGAGGGCACAACACCACAGTGCTTGTCATAGAGACTAATGGCAGAAAAAGTCTAACTAACTCACTTTCCCTACAAACAATTCTTCCATGCTGTATCCATAATAGAGCATCCCCCACACATACCAAAGAGAGGTCAAACTCAAGATTAACATTTTTAAAGTGATGTTGAAGTAGTGTAAGCCATCAATATGTTGTATTTTGCATTGTATATAATATGAAAATTAAACATACACATATATATGACTTCTATATGTCCCCTTATGTAATATTTGGTGAAAATAGATTCATGAGAAAAATGAGAGTCTCTAAGAAAACAGAGCACCTGGAATGAAGGTATGAAAAATGAGAGATGAGGCTTTGAACATTGGTGATCTTAAAGCTTTTATGGCCTGGACAGGTTTGGCTGTAGGAAGAAGTGTGACCCATGTGACCGAACACCTTCATAGCCTCCTTAGGCCTGCCTGTTACAGTGAAGGTGGTGGAAAGTTCTTCAAACACTAGAGCAAAACGATTCCTTGGGAATTGAGAGGGGGTAGGAGCAATACCAGAGCATAAAGAACAGTCTCTGATGGTCTGTGACAAGTAACCCTGGCAGAAAAAGAGGACTGAGCACATAGCTTTTTAAATAGCTTCCTTTTCTACCCAGTGCTTCAAGGTAAGGTTTTGCAGGATGGCTATCTTCATAAATTTCATGTAACTTTTCTGAATTACCATTACTTGAAAAAAGTACACAAAGCACATCTGAGTTCTAGTTTAAAAAACTGGCCTCCAAAACCCAAGATTAGAAGTTTAGCAAAATATTTTTATAAAAAACTTATATTTTTTTATTCAACATAACTTCTATCATCTGTTGTCTATTAAAAATTTCTCCATGCATGTGTCTGTAATATACACATATTTAAAATATGCAGTTAGTTACAAGTGTGTGAACATAAAATTATGTAAAATTATATGCATAATTATATATAAAATCTTTAGTCAGCTTTTGACAAGAAATGTTTAACTATGAAATGAAGAAATATGTAGGTATCAGAAAATACCATATTTTGAAATAATATAGAGCAGATATCTATATTTGTAAAATATAGCTTTATAAATAATATAAAAGAAACTATCTTTCCATAATTTTTCTTCTTTGCAGTACAAGGTAACAAAATTTCCTCCTGCATACTTATTAAACTAACTTGAAACCCCTGAATGAGGACATCACTTAGTAAAATATTTTATTCAATATTAATTTTATGATAATAGCATAAAAATTGCAATGTAACAAGTATTTTATAGTAATAAATTTATATATGGCATATAAATTTAAATAGTATATTTATATTTAATATATTCATATTTATTTTTAATAAAGTAATTCAGACTTTTATATTTAAATTTTATATAAAATAAATGAAAAATAAATTGCTTTAAGGAAATTTCAAAACTTAGTCTTCATAATAACTGAGGCTATGAAGGGAAAAATCCTTAAACTAAAGCTACAGTAATAAGATTTATATCCAAGGCATATTGTCTGTTCAAACTATAGGAAGATACATGGTAGAAACTAGTTTTCAAGACGTGGTCTGATAGATTCTGCTATTAAGAGTATAACAGAAACCATAACTCAGTTTTGCAGTATTTCTATTAGCTTACACTTAGAATGTATGAATATAAAATAATAAAATCACAGGAACACTACATCCTGCAGAAAACCATGCAGAAATTTCTTTTGCAAAAAAACCAAAGAGTAAGTCAGTGTTAATTCTTTTTCAATTTCTCTCCTGTTATTTTTCATAAAGCCCCAGCTTCTAATGACTTTTTTTATAAGCCCTTTGAGCAACATTTTTTAGACAAATGACACAACAGAAAATGTATTCCAAGCACTTAGCAGAATGTTGGCACTTCTCAGGGACTTAGTATGTAATTTTTGAATAAATGGGCATATTCAAATAAAAAATTTAACCTCATCATTGTCTTTTTTTATATTCAAGCATTACTAACTCATATGACAAATATGATTAGTGTTCAATTTACTAGCCACAATATCCTGGTCCAGTTGGATCATCACCTTCCCTGAGGTTGTAGAGGAAAAGATTATCTTCATTTGCAGTGTGCAGGTGACACTAGAATCAGCTAAAGCCAACTCTGCTGTCAACTTGCAGCTTTGAATTATCCCTACCCTCAAAATGAAAGGGGCCCATCTTTCTTGGACACAGTGCACATCTGCAAAAAGCAGAGCATATTTCAAAGAAGCTCTGGGTTTGGACTTGGTTTAGTTTAACCCACAAAAGTCTTAGCTAACTGAAGTCAGACCTGCGCATTTTGACTTTCTAATTTTTTTTCTTACATGTTGAACTGTTAGGACTACCATGTGGAAAGGAAGAAGAAATAATATGGAAGAGATTGACAGTGATCTATGGGGCCCAGCTCACAGAATGGGAATCCTGGGAAGCATGTTCCGGTCCGATTTAATGAAGTTATACCCTAGCAAAGAAAGGTTACAATGATGTAATGAGGAAGCAGCAATCTGATTCCCAAATGCATACATGACATACAGCAGGGAGGATGTGGGGATGCATGATAACAGGAAACTTTACTTGTAGGGGTAACAGTCATTATGAATTGGTCATATGTCTCTTGGGACATTCCAAAGAGGTCAGGAAGATGGGTTACAGGTGAGAGATGTGCTGAAGACCCCATCTAGTGTGCCAGGGGGACTAGAACAATAAAAAGTGTTCTTTTATCTCAAGTATATCTCTCAACCTGCATCCACACCCCACATTGAACTATGATGATTTGACCAACAGAACACAGCTTAGCACTTCACAGCCCCAGATTGTTAGATCTATGCAGAAAGGAGGAGGTGGCCCCCTCCAGGGAATATCAGAAAGGTGGCCCCTCCAGGGAATATCATGAAAACATCCATCTCCCCTCCAAATGTCTTCCTTATCAAGTGGCCCAGGTTTAGAGAAAGCCACACATATCAAGAGGTGTAGTGGCTCTCAGCCCTCCCTGCACATCAGAAGCTGCACATCAGAAGTGAGAAAGATGTTCCCAAGGCTTCACACTGCTGCTGGCATACCTAGAAGATACATGTTTGCCATACAACTGAGTCAATAAATAAGGGCATGAAGTAATGTTACCCTTGGGATGACTTACATGGGTATAGTGGTTTCCTTGAGATGTGGTATATAAAGACAAGTCATGTATAGACATTTTAAAAACTGTACCTGTCCATCCCGAGCCTGTGATTGAGTCAGTCGGCTGAGAAGCCTTAGGATCATCTTTGTATTTATAGAAAATGGTTCAGTCAGGATCTGGACCCCAGTTTTTCTGACTGCCAAACAAATATGGCTACTCTCTGTACTGGTTTTCCATGGAACGATGGAAGCCAGTAAGTGCAATTGGCTGTGATGCAGGGCATGAAGGCCAACAGTAGAAGACATGCTACATTGCCCCTGAATGGTTATGGATTCTCTCCTTCGGGACAGAGAAATGTTAAAGAGTTATATGATCAGTTCTCTATTTTAAAAAGTTCATTATCATAATAGTGTATTAGGTAAAATGGAGGGTAACAAATGAAAGTCCCAAAGAAGACATTTGAGGCTTACACGGTCCTTCAAGTACAGGGTAACAGGATTCATAATAATGAAAGTTAATTAGTTAATGTTTAGCAAGCAGTAACCCCATGCCCAATGATTTGTATGCATTATGTCATTCAATCCCTACCAAAATGTTATAAAATAGGAACTTTTTATTATCTCCAAGTTATTGAGGAAAAAGAGGAGGTATGAAGAGCATAAGTAACTTTCCCATGACCACAAAACCAATGAACAACAGAGCTGTTAATTATTTGACTCCAATACCAGTAAATTAACCACCAATAAAAATCCTTCAAGATATCCTTTTAGCTAAAATAAAAGTTATAAAATAACTACAAAAATTAAAAATGTAATATTAAAGAATGCTGTTTTAAAAACGAACCAGGAGGATAGAGTTTTAGCAGATTAGAGAACCCGTTATAAAGCAGCACCATTTAAATCTTTTGTTCCTGGCACAACCACAGTAACACATATAAATAGAACAGATTGGAAACCTGGAAATAGAATAAAATGTCTTAAAAATGTAATAGATAATAACATAAGTTCCACACAATAAAAACTTATGAAGAATTACTTAATAAATCCAGTTGAAATAACCAATTAACAACTTGGGGCAACCATCCGATTAAAGCCATATTTTCTACTGTATACAAAAATAATCTCCATGTGAGTTAAAGAGTTACACACAAAAATTGAATGACAAGAAGACCAGCAGGAGATGGAATAGAATATTTATCAGATTTGTGAAAGAACAGTAACTTCAGCTTTGAAGCAGTGGAATAAATCATGAAGGAAAAGACTGACAGATTTGAATACATAAAAAATTTAGAACTTCTGTACAATGAAAAAACAGCAATAATAAAGTAAAAAGGATGTCATACTGAGGGTAACATTTGCATTTCATGTGAAAAAGAGAGCTTTAAAAATCTAACTATATATAATCACATTTAAATTTTATAAGCAAAACATTATACCTCAAAATATAGATATATATATATAGTATGAAAGCCAATGAATATGTGTATATAAAGAAAGTTACTCAACCTATCAACACTTAATAACATAAAAGTAAAGAAAGGGTAATTCACCTTTCTCAATAACATTGCTCTCCTAATTGGCAATACTCATGTTACTAGTTAATTTAAAACCTATATACCCATCTCTTCTGGTGCCATTATAAGTGGAAATAAACAACCTTTCCCAAAACCAATATTGTAATAGATAAGCAGAATTATGGTCACCACATGGATTTTCACAATCAGCAATTACATTGTGAACACTGGAAACAGAAGCAGAGGTGAGTGGATGTGAGCATGAAGATGTTCATTTATTATTGTTTAAAATGGCAAGATGCTGAATACTGAAAATTACAGGAATGATTTTATTAACTATGATACAAATTACTACACAGGTGAGACATTTTAAGCTTTTCTTTTGCTCATTTTAGTTCAGGAATTTGCAGAGAAACAGGGGAGTAGATTGAGAAAAAGCAGCATGAAGAAAAAAATCATGAAATTATTTCTTTCAAGACTGTCATTGCTGGGGAATTTATTAATTGAGGTGAATTATAGATTATAGAGAAAAAAATATAAAAACGTGGAGAGAAAAGATGAGGGTGGGATGGGGTGGGGCAAAGATTAGGAAGAGAGTGATGGGATAGCAGGCAAGATGAAGTCCCATTCAAGACATCCAAAACCAAACAGGGACAGAATCCTGTGGAGGGGAAAAAGACCTTTCTTGGAGTAAAGACTAAGAAAGAGAAAGAGAAACTGGCTGAATTGAAGAAAGGAGCAGTCCTTTGAGAATTTCTTGGGTGAGCCTTCCTTGGTCTGGTGGATTTCTGTATCTCCTTGCCAGCAACACCACTCTTCTATGACATTTTACAACAACCTGATTAAATCAGCATTCAGTGTCACTTCCCGTAAGGAAAGGAAAAATGAGCAGAAGTGCCACCAGGGGGCAGGTTTGGTACTGGCAAAGGGACTTCAAAGATAACATGCAAAAAAAAAAAAAAAAAGAAAAGAAAAGGAAAAAGGAAGTCCTTTCTGTACAGGATCCAGTCTTTGTTTTGCAGTAGTCTTGCATCACATCCAGAACGATTGCCTTAACTGATGTGTGAGGCTATAAACTTTGCTGCATAACTCAGGTGCATAAGAAAAAGTATGGCCTTTATATTCTTTAAAAAAAGTTAAATCCAACCCTAAGCCATCACCCTTCCAGGCCAGGTTAAAAGTCAATCTCAGTCACGCTGTGTCTCACACAGCTTCTGAGTGGTTCTGGGCTCACAGTCAGTGCTCATATTTAGTCACTGGTCCAATGTAGATGTTCATGATTGAAACCAACCTGATATCTTGATTCACCATCAAAATGCTATGTCCTTAACTGTTAGGATTGGGCATATGCTCTAACATGCATGCATGTGTGCACAAACACATACATATACACACACACCACTGTAAGGGTCTCACAGGTAGGAAGTTGGGAATCAGCCCTGTCTGGAATTTGGCCCCACACACCACCATTTCACTCCCTCTCTCCCCTGTGCCTGCCTTTCTGCCTCAAAACCTTTATAAACTGATCAGTAGCCAGAAATGATTTCAGAAAATCTAGGAATCTGGATGTCATCAAGGCTATCCATGCATCAGGAAAGGCAAGGAGTTCAGGGGCCTTATGTAGTTCTAATGATAAAGAACACATAGAAAAAGAATACAACTGTATAGTCTAATTATGCTAAATTTTAAAGATTGGCCCTTTAATCTTTAAAGATCAAAAAGAATTCTATTCGAATCAGAAAATGAACATGCTGTGCATTGAAGGGTGCTGTTGAACATCCAGGATTATGAGTATGTTCCCATTGTATGTGCAAATGCAACAGGAATGTCATTGGAGGCTTTTGCAGATTGAACTTAAAAAAATTTGATTTTATATATATATAGTTTCTGACATCATTATATACTCCAAAATCCTCCCACTGTACTACCCGTGAACCATCCTCACGATCCTTTGTCCTAATCCCTCCCCTAATTTTGCCCTCCTCTCACCTCCCTTGCCATATACTATAGTTCTGTTATAGGAAAAAAATGGGCAACAGCAAATGCTGCCAAGGATGCTGGGAAAAAGGAACATTTAGCACTGGTTGAACTTTTATAAATCTAAGGAAGATAGTGATTCAGAAAGTCTGTGACTAAACAAGTGGGGAAGTCCAAGGAACATAAAATCACAATGCATTCAGAGTATTCAGTCCTTCCATAGAAGAGACATTTGAGCTTCCCTGCTGATTTCTGAAGGGCATCCTTATGTGGACCTAAGTGGGTCCTTTGTCTTCAGATATGGGACATGAGAACAACACTGATTACAATGACTAGAACGCCTAACATCTCTATTTGAGAGAATGCTTAAAAGAACAGTGTTTTAAGAGCTAATAATTTGGGGGGAAATACAGTATTTTTAGGACATTCATGAGGTTGACATTTTCAGTCTCTATCCCAGTCACTCCTAAAACAAGGGGTGGAGGGGTGGAATTTCAAGTCACTTTCAGAAATACTGTCTTTAACAGGCATTTCTACTTTAGATTCTCCATCATGCCAGCTTTAAAAGAAAGTGCAGTTTTAACAGGAGTCATAACCATGAGGAAATAGGATTTTTGAAGACTATATTATAAATCCTATATCACCAGGCAATAAAAACCTCATCTTTGAAAACATTTTTTAAGAAAAATATTTTTTCACCTTTAAAGTAATCAGTGTTCTGCATTCAAAATCCAAAAATGAGTGATTGTATATTATAATGATGTCACAGAAGGTGGCTGAAAGAAAATTTGGGTCCAGAGACCTAAAATATACACAGAAGCGCTGGAAATGGGTATAAACTTCAACAAACCTGTATGAACATAGGTACATACACACACAAAATAAATGGCACTGAAGCCCTGCCTATAAGCCTCAAATTTGAACTTTTTTGCATGGGGTTTCCTATACAAAAACATCATGCTACCCAGTTTATGTCATCTCATTTTCAAGTGCTATTAATCAGAAACCTGCCAAGGAGAACAGTAAATTCTCTCTAAAGATATCTGGAATATCATATCAAGCCATATCTCCAAATAAGCAATACAACAATAAACCCATCAAGTGGGTACTAAAAGATTTATTCCAAACCTATTGTGGAGGAGAAAGGAGCCTGTTATAAATGACTAACATTAGTCACAAATCTGCAGGTCAGCAACTAAGAAGATGTTGAAATGCCCATGCCTGAGGACTCAAAGACAACTAGTTAATTACTTTTAGGAATGTAAATTTTGTTGACGTAACATAGAATTATTTATGAAACATCGACAGAGCAGGAAGTCAGGTGCATCAGAACATTCAGTAATGATGAGGCAAAGCAAACTAATGGAATTTTCAAAGACATGCTTTCAGGCTACCCCCAGCCCCAACCTCACCCCCTGAGTCTGAGCACTGGGGTGAGGCTTCAGAAGAAACAATGCTCTTGCACTCATTTTAAGCTGTCACTTTAAAGAGCAAAGTATACCTCCATACACAATGCTGGAAGCCTGCTGAAGACCTCACTATGAATTCAGCACCAGCAGTGATTCCTCTGGACATAAAACCAGTGTAGAAAGTATGGTTAATTTAGCAGGGAGAGAATAAGAAAGAGGGGAAAAGAAGACAAATTATATACTGTCTGGTAACAAGACATGAGCAAAAAAAAGTTTGCAAATGAGTTGATTGAATATGGTATAATCATAGTCTCCAAGCAGACAATTCCCAGTGGTGTAAGAAGAGAACATCCCTTAATAATTAAAAATTTTAGATTGATGCTTAAAAAATGCACTTTGTGTAATTTTAAATGTACATGCTATATCTGAAGAGTAGCACATGAAGATAATTTAATATCAGTAAATAGATACTGGAGTGAATGTCCAATTTTTTTTTTTTCAATTTTCTTAATTGTTAGAGTGTGGTTAAAACCTAGATATTCTTTGTCTGGGTAAGTATTCAAGGATATTGGTGTTTTCATTAGGTCAATGACAATATATTTTAGTTGATTATTATTTTTTGTCATTATTTTCACAAAAGTAGTATTATGCTTTCTAGAATAAGTATAGAAAATTAAGAAATTGCAGAGAAATACAAAAAAAGGAAAAATTACCGATAGCTTGGTCTTTAAGATATATTGGTGTCCATTGTCTGTCCCTTTGCTCACCATGAATATATACTTTTTTATATTTATATAAATATCTATGTAAACATGTAATTTTTCAAAATCTATATCATTCTATAGTGTCTGTTTTATAACTTTTAGCCAATAAGTTATGATTTTGTTTTAACTGCCTATGCATAGAATTGCATATAAATTATGTACCAAATTTTTCATAGGTTCTTAGAGCTGAATGTCTGGATTCTTTCAAATTATTTGCTATTTTAAACAACGGTTGTGATTTTCTGAATAGTTTTTCTGCCTCCACGGTTTTAGACCTATTTCAAAAGGTTACAATTCTAGTAGAATTACTAGCAGAAAAAAAATATGTCAAGTATATGATCTGTTTTATAAAGTTGATCTCCAGAAAATTTATGCAAACTTATATGTCCATTAGCAGCTTATGAGTCCCCTGATAGCATCACTGACACTAGGCATTAACATTAAAACCAATGTAATTTGCCAACTTAATTAATGGAAATTATCTATACCTAGTTTCTAGCCTGTTTTCTAAATAGCAGGAAAACTGGTGAAACTTCTCTGGTTGTTTACTTGGTATATGGGTGATTCCTGAAAACCACAGAAGACCTAGAAAATATCTGAGGATTCAAGATGAAGACCTTTGGATGCCAAGCAGATTTTATCCTGAGAACCAGTCCTTCAAGATGATTCCTCACTCTTAGGAGATATTTTTGAAATTTGGGCAGATGTGATTAGTTTTCACCATGTCTGGAGATTGTTACTGCTGTCTAGGGGGTGGGACCACTGCCTCATGAAGAGCAATCCTGAGCAAAGAACTGTCCTGTGTATATGTATATATTGCACAACTTTCTAATATCGTCCTGACAAGACCAGTGACAAACTTGATGACTATTATCCAATCTAGAACCTGACTCCATTTTCCATACACAGGCAGGATAGTATATGTCCATTTTAAATAAATACTAAATTTTCTACTACCATACAAATCAAAGGGCAAAGGTCCTCTTGATACTTTCTCGAGTTGCATATCTTCTGAAGTGAAAATTATCTCAGAAATACCACACTGCCTTTTACTTGCACCAGTAATGTCACTCATAAAAGTCTGCATTTGTATAGGGTATACATTCTCTGTGATTCTAAGGCTATGTGTGAAAATTTTACCACTTCCTCTGTCTTCAAATAATCATTATGCCTGGGCATTTAAATAATGAAATGCTTATCTTTATTATAACCAAATGTATTTCTCCTTCACATTACATGCATGAATTCCTACTGCCCTTTAGAAAATCAAGTACAAGTGGATTGCATTTTCTATTGGTTTCCTTTTAGGAGAAAAAGGGGAATTGGTAATATGTATTCTAAACAGTGGTCATGGGAACTCTAGGGTTGAAAACCGCTGCTGGAGAGAATAGGAAACATTTCAGAGGTTTCCTGCTGGAGAGTGAGATGATTAAGCAGTACAGAGGGATGATGTGCAGCATAAAGAAAATAAATAGGTAAAGGAGATGGTAGGAGGCAAGTAACTGAGAAAAGGCAAATACAGTCTGGGCAGAAAACTAATGAAGAACTAGGACATCAAAAACCTAAAAGAAGAGCATTATGTGGAGGACATTTTAAATGAAGAAGTTGCTGGTACTCTGATTAAATAGGGTGCCACAGAATAACAGTCCTAGGATTACTAGACTGTAGAGTGACTGTGTTCCTCTAGTCCCACACATGTGCACACAAAGCCATATGTGCACACACAAACATGCAGATCAGCCCAGACACATTTGTATACCCCCAAACTCCAGATTCATTACCAAATAATCCCTCTCCCCATTTGGTGTCAAAGGAAAGACTTGTGCACACCACTCATTCTGAAATCTAACAACCCAACCTGAAACTGGTCTGAATCGAAGGGGCAAAGTCTTATTCGGTTTATTTATTTGTTTGTGATTCTCCATCCAAGATTAAACCCCCAAATAAATTTCAAGTGTGCTGGAAGTACATTCTTGGTTATAAATCATATTCTTGCATTCTCTTACAACAGAAACATAAAACCACACAGATCAACAATAGATATATATGCCCCACTTCCTTTCCAAATTCAGGCACACCCACCCACACACAGAGAGAATAAAAGGAAACTAAGAATCTGTCCGTAGCATTTATGTTTACTAATCAGAAGCAGCCATAATAATTAAAATAGTATCTGAGCTGGGGCAAGGAGGAACCCGAAAAGTTAGAGAAGGGAGAAACGCAGATGCAACAGAATCAGTGGTGGCAAATAGTGGGGTAGACAAGAATATCCTGATTCAATTAAATTTCCAGTGAAGATGAAAAGTGAATTCTGCAGAGCTGAATTCCTGAGAATATGTAAACAACTTTTTTAAATAAAGGAAGGGTGAGGAAAAAATATCCCTAAATGGAATGGGACTGTTTCGTTATCCCAACCCATGTCTGCGCAGCAGCTCTGAGTCAGTAAAAGATAAATATCACATTCTTCGTTGCATTTCTTAACAATCGAAAAGTGAGGAAAAAAAAAGGGCAAATGTCTTCCTCAACTCTAAGCAATTACTCTCCCACTTCACCAAAAAATGTCAGTTACATTCCATCAGAACAGAAAATGTCCCCAGAAACCTCATCATTAAATCCGCACATTGTCCAGTGCTTATTTCTTTTTATGGGCTACTTACCATCTGAAATGTATTCTTAAGCACTGTCCTATTTGCATTGTGTGACAAAAATGCAAGCCCAAGTCCGAGGACTGTGCTTGCTGTCTGAAATGGGTAATGAAGGGTTGGTCTAGGAAGATGACATCATCCATCTCTCCCCAGCTTTGCTGCCTGATCCCAGGTTTGACAAGAGGCAGAATATTTATTTAGTGGGAATCTATTGTGCTTTCTTGCACAAAAAATACATAGCATTAATAATCTATGAATAAACAGAAGATGACCGGAGGCTGCAAGGAGATGCTGCAGGTGAGATGACATGGAGCTCCGGTTTAAAGATGCCTGACTTTCCTCTTCCTCCTAATTAGGTTATGGCACAATTTCAGGGAAGACAAGGACCCTACAATCTGTCCTCTGCCTGATGTTCTCATCTCCCCTCCCACCACAGCCTCTTGGTCTCCCTGTGGTCTTCCATTCACTGCCTTCTTAGAAAGCCTCTTTGTCATCAAGCTGCGATTCTTCCTGGAATCCACTTCTTTGCAGTTATCCCCTGACTGGCATCTACTTATTGTTCAAGGCTGAGAGTGAGTGTCACACTTGGGGATAGATTTCCTTTCTTTCTGCTTTCACTGCAAACAGGGTTCATGTCCGCCCAAGCACCTCCTAGTTACACTGTGATTATCTCTGTACTCATTTGTCTCCCTACAAGCGTGCTTCTCAAGGGCAGAGACCACGTCTTTTTGATATATATCTAGTGCACAGCACAGGGAACATTCAGTAAATGCTGGTTGCCTGCCTGACAGGGAAGTTTGCCTTTTCTTCCACAGGGCAAATAGAAGGGCTATCACCTTAAAAAACTGTTGAGACTATCTTGATTTCCCCATGGAGGGGAGGGAAGAAGTATCAGGTGAAAGCTGTTACTAACCAGGGTCATGGGTAGAACTATGTTTTGAGGGAAAAGATACAAGGGATGGAGGGTTCCCTAACTTTGAATGTGCTGACCCACTGTGAACTCTCAATCTACAAGTCATGGCCACAGAATCCCCAGGGGAGCTCCCATTCGTTCACTTCAATATACTCCATGTTCATTCAGAGAAGGATGTAGGATCAAAGTGGGCTGACGCATGGGATTGTTAGCTTTTAAAACTCTGGGTCCAAACAGGAATTTAACTGGCAGGACCACACTAGGAGAGGTACAGGTAAGACACAAGATGTCCCTGTACCCTGAGGCTTCGCACTCTGGATAACATTAGTCCTCACCAGTGGTGTGTGAAAGACACTTTCAAGCACATTTTGTTCAATGATCATATGAAACCCACTGCTGGCATCTCTTTTCTTTTTTATCACAAAAGTCCCTTGGGCATAAGATGCAGGTCTTTCTTGGTGAGAAAACAGAAAATCTCACCCTCACAAAGGATGCCAGATTTAGACTTTTAACATTATCCCCAAGCCAGGCGATACAGTCACAGATATGCCTTAGCAGAGTTAAAAGAAGAAGTTATTCATCATTCAACTTTAACCTTGAGTCCCATTACCAGATTCTATTTCCTGACATGCACTGCAAATGAGAACTTCTAATAAATTCCATAATTATCTCACAAACAGCAGAATTATTTTGAAAGTGTGTGTGTCCCAAGAATGCTAATTTGTTAAAAGCTAACAAGGTTTACAACTGCTTGGCATGTCATTATTTTTTAATATACTAGGATTCACTCTCCAGATCTTTAAGAGGCTTCAGCAAGAACAGACTCATTTATAACATCATAGATAGTGGACAGAATATATTTCATCAAAAAGACATACAACTTCCTTGTTACTTACCAAATTAAGTTTTGCCCAGAACTCAGGTCCTTCTTCCATCTTTCTGAGGCTCGGTGGAATGTACCAAAAGCAAATATTGGCATATTCAGGCTGGGGATTAAGAAAATTTGAAAGTTGTCTTAAACACTGAGATATTTTCTTTAACTTGCATCATATTTATAGTACTTTGTAAGAAATCAGAATCTTACTAAGTAGGCATTCATTCTGCCTTACTTTTGATCAAGAATACACCTAGAAAGTACCTTTAGGGTACACCTAGAAAGAAGGCAGCCTTCCCTCTAGATAAGGGATGAGTACAAGAGCAGGAAATGTATAACAATAATAATAATAATAATAATAATAATAATAATAATAAAGCCTGGGGCAGGTTCACTCCAACTGTGATCCTCAGTTAGTACCTGATACACATATGTCCAGAAATGCTGTATTTCTTCTTCCTTCAACTCTGGTCTTAAATTATTTCTTACACCACTATACACTTCCAAAAGTTCATTTTTTGCCTACAGGAGCCAAATTTGGCATCTATTATCTGCTACACTTGACAAATGCAAAATCCCCAGCTATTTTTTAGCTGATAACACCTGACATTCTTGGGATTCACTAGCCTTGCTGTGATCCACACCAACAACGCATTGGGATAGAGTGGGGGTTGGAGATGGGGGGAAGATCACCTAGCATAGATTTCTGGATCTCAGTTATCAGTGAGAACATGAATCAGTGATGGGACTTGTTCAAAATGTAGATATCAGTTTCTGCTTTCACAATGCACATAGTCTATTCAATATCCACCATAGAAAATTTTAATAAAGTTTCATTTTAAGAGGTATTATGGGTGATTCTGAAATGGACAGTGGATGGTGCTTGTTTGACAAACTCTAATATAACACAACCATAGCCCAGTCATTCTTTCTTCTATCAGATATAATTTAGCTACTCATGGAATAACATTTAGCTACTAATGACTTCAACCTAGCCATTGTAACACAGACAAGTAGATTTTTTTTCCACCACACCTTCCATGTTCACTGGACAAAAATCTAGGGAGTTCCAAGTCAAAGACAATCACATAACTTCTCAGTGTCTTGGTAATTTGGGGGTTGAAAATTAAGAGAGGTTTTTCTAAGCCTAGAAATTAGAATCAGGAACAATTAAGGTCATGCCCTTGGCATCTTCCTCACTGGACTCTTCACTGATGGCATTTGAAATGACTTCCCTTTTACTACCAAATCCCAGTTTTTTGTGTATCCCCGTGTGATAACAGTTATCAAAAACCATTCGAGTTATGTTCCAGCAAAAGTATAAAAGTATTTCAGAAGCAGAAACTAGCTAACACCTCATATCTTATAATCAAAACCGGTATGATACAGAGTTCTAACTTTAGTGGATTTTAAATCATAAGGGAATACCCAGAAATATTCCAGGCTCAACAAGATATGTTTTTGATCTTCTCATCCTTTCACCTGTTAAATTTCTCACATACTTATTTGGTTTGACAAAAAATAAAAAGATTTACAAATCTTCAAAAGTGAGAGGAGTTCAAAATGGAGTTTTATGCTTTTCAACTTTATTCCTGCAAACATTCATCATGACGCTATAATGGACTTTACAAATATATACACTTCATGCTTGAATTTATGCTTAATAATTGATTTTGTTTCTCTACAATAAAATAAACTGGCTTTCCAAATTGTTTGATTATTTAATGGGAATAAATCTTTTCAAGTAAAGTAACTATGATTTGACAGTAGAAGAAAAATATAATCATTATCTTTTACAAGATTATAGGAATGCATGCATTGATACCCAAAGATATTTCTCTAGGCATCAGTTACATCAGTTAATTTATTGCCTCTCAGCTCCAAATCCACCCTTTCTTGGTGTCCTGCAATAATGGTGGTGAATGCTAAATATTTCTCGCCATCTAGTCCAGTTTTAGACTTTGCCAGCAGAGGGTGCTGGAGAGACATTGAGAAGGAAGAGGTAGCTCTTCTAGGTTCCTGCATACACAGCACATGGATTTCCTCAAGTTCATATGACTCTTTTCAGCAGCATTGGTGACAGCAGGAAGTGATCCCTCTCAGTATCCTCCAGGGTAACTGCTTTCGGTGACTTCACAGCAGATTGGCAGCAAATGAGTAGCCAAAAATAGCTCTTTCTAGCATGACCCTCAGGTGATCTCATAGGTAAGTGCTGGCTATTGGCTTTTCTGGCACCCTTGTGGATAACCTGAGTGTGTTTCAAAGCCTGGTCCTTCCCCCCAGCATTCCTGAAATGGATTTCTAGATAATTTCATGAGTTTGATTCCTCAGTGCACCTCTCCTATCCGTTTACTACACAGTAGCCTCTCCAGCCAGACCTGACTCTCTGCCCTGGGAGACATGTCCTCTTGCTTCAGTGCTCTATTTGATACTAGGTGGGGGAGTAGCCTCTCCAGCCAGACCTGACTCTCTGCCCTGGGAGACATGTCCTCTTGCTTCAGTGCTCTATTTGATACTAGGTGGGGTAGTTAGTCTCTATAGCTGCTATTCCTGAATTTTTTCACAATTCTCTTTCTCCTATAATCCTCATGTCTACAATGCTCTGCTAGTAATTCTTCATACGATAGTTTTCCACTTTGAATTACTGTGCAGTTTTATCTATTTATTGGACCCTGATTAATACACCATTAAGTCAGTTATCCTTTTTTACTTGCAATGCAATATTATAAATCATCTTGCATTAGATTTTATTTGCTGCCCCATCTGCTCTATATTTTATGAATGTACTTATACTTTTAGAGTCACCTTTTTAATTCACTTTATTTACTAAATTTCTATTCAAATATCTCAGAGGTGACATATTAAAGATTCCTTCTACCCATTCTCTTTTAGAAAGGGTGGATTCAGTACTGTGACATTTGAAAACTTGGGAAACCCATTTGACACTTCATTATAGGAAATTTTGTGCTCCATTTGAAAGAATACCTTTATTACAGTCATTTCCAAAATTAATATAAATTATTAAAGACTGGAAAAAACAGCTCTTTGAATTTTCACACAGATTACATTTGAGTTTTTCTTCTATCTCTGGAGCATGTACTTAATACCATGACTTTCTTTAAGAGGACCCAAAGCTTAAAATGTTTAATTTCAGAACAGAACCATTCATTTGCCACTTAATTTCCTATTTATATGAATGCCTGGCTACTTGAAGATTTTAGAAACATATTCTGTCTATGTTCTCTAATATCAAAACACTGGAAAAGCATAAAAAGAATTCCAAGTGTTGATGCGAAACAGAATACAGTGAAGGGTACCAAACATACAAACAGAAACAAACCTACAGCAGTAAAGGCATTGACATAATTTTTAGAAATTCTTAGAGAAGCATAGAAGGGGAAAAGATGGGTACATATTGTCCTGATGTTCAAACATACAACAATAGATACATCTCAGGAAATAAAATTAGTGTTTTGATGTCACTTCCAGGAAGGGTACTAAACAAACGGGGAAAAGACCTCCTTGGGAAAAAATTAGTGGTCACCAAGTTGTAATAGTTTTCATTATCTGAAACTTAGTCTTGTCACAAGGAATTCATCTCCTTCATTTACAGTGTCAATAGATCACAATGATAATGATAAATAAGAAAAGCTAGCTCTCTGTATTTTAATAAATACAGAAATCTAGCACATGAATTGAAACAATCAATCATGCAAATATAAAATGGAGAAAGAGGACATGGTGGATTTTAATTGGATTTTAAGCTCATAGGTTGTAAATATCTAATTAAACTACTGAAAATCTCAAAGGCACAACTGAGCATTACAAACAACCTGAATTTTGGAGTCACTCAAATGTGGTTTGAAGCCCAACTTCACCAGATCTTTGCTTGGATAACTGTCAGATTCTCTAAACATCAGTTTCCTAATCTATAAAATGAAAATGCTATTGTCTTCCCCTCAGGAGTTGATATTATGAGTGATGATTATCTTCAACATTTAGGACCATATTTAGCAGATAGTCCATTACTATAATGGCTAGTATTTGGAGTCATATTGATAAAGAGATGTCCTTTTCAAGTTGATGAATAGCCCCATTAAAATTTGTATACTAGGTGCAATACATGGCTACATTACTATTTGCATACCATAGTTGAAGGAGAGCATTAAAAATTACAGCATGTGTAAAGAAGAGCAATCAAAATGTTCCATTTAATAAACAGAATTTTGTATGTTCTAGATATTGAACCAGGCATTGGGATGAAAAAAATAACTTGCACTATCTGCTTATCTTCAGGACCTTAGAGACTACTAATGGAGTTAGGTATAGGCACTTAAACTGTAATAAAAAAAAGCATGTGAAAGAAATTTCTCATAATCCAAGAAACTTTCCTGCCAAGGGTAATAGTGAAAATATAAAAGTCAATGTATTGAGGGGCATGGTAAGTACTCAGAATGAATAGGAGATGGAATGAAGAGAGATGAAGCTAGGAAAAGAGGTAAGAGTCATTTCATTAAGGGCTTCCTCAGATGGCATGCTTCAGAGTTTGGACTTGACCCCTGAGGCAACAGGGAGTCAGTGGAGAGTTTCAATCTCTCTATCAGATTTCATTTGATAGAGTTCCCATTGTGCCTGTAGTTTGGAGATGGGTGGAAAAAGTCTAAGACTGAAAGTAGGAGATGACCTAGAAGACAGTGCCAATCTAAGAGAGATGGTAGCCCAAACTAATGAGCAGCTTCAAAAGCGGAGGAATAAATACTCAATATACATTTAAAGGATGGAAAAGGAGTTGACAGTAAAGACATCAAGATTTTTTTTTTCCAAATACGTCTTAGGTCTAGGTAGCAAAAAAAAAAAGTATTTGGGTGGAGAAAATGAGTACACTTCAGCTTTGGAAATGTTAACTTTGAGGTGCCTATAAAGGTCTCATTGAAAACATCAAGAAAAGATATTTACAAAGGATTAAAGTTTAGGATAAAAGTCAGGAAAGGAAAAGTATATTGAGGACTGTATTGATAGTAGAGCTCTAGACAATGATAAAACATTTCGGGAAAAGTATATGAACACATAGACATAGAGTCATAGACAAAGAAATAGAGAATATTTAAGGGGCTATCTTAATATTTAAGGATATTTTAGGATGACAAGACCGTTAGATACAGACTGAGAATGGAAAGGAGAAAAACTGGGAGAAAAAGTCAAAGAAACCAAGAGATGATAATAACATAATATATTGCACATGACAGCAAAAATTAAAGTGTTCATTGGACTCAGCAATCAGAAGATTGTAGAGATTTAAAAAAATAACTAGGCATTGTAATATACTTAATACTAATAGTAGGCATTGTAAAATTAGAATATAAATAATTACAATACCGTAAAAGAGGAATGAGCCATGGAGTCTCCAACAAAGGAAGTGTCCTGGCACATATTGATCCATTATGAATTCTTTCAAGAGAAGTTTTCTGCATTGAGCAGGAAGTTAACTAGGTGTCCTTGAAGATCCTTTATAACCCAGAAAGTCTAGGAATCCTAAATAACTCTTTCAAATGTAGAACTCAGAAAAGAGAAAAACAAAAACTTGAATAATTAGAACTCTCCCAAGAGATCAAAATAAAAATAGGTGAATGATAGTAAAAGAATGAATGTACCTCTAGGAAAACACCTATTAGATCTTAGATCTAACAGAAAATAAAAAAATATGATTTTCAGGGACCTATGAATAATGCAGATTTCATTTGAAATGATAACATTCAATCATCTTCAAGAAAATACACACATTTTTGCTCTTTTCAGGACAAAATATTCAACTACTGAATCTTGTGTTCATTTACTGTTTTTAGGGTTCCACTTAACACTCTCATTGCTATCTGCAAAAGAGTGATAAAAAGTTAAATATACACACTTCAATTTTTCCTAAGCTAAAATACAATCTCACAGACAAAGACTCCAACTGAAGCTTTGTTGGAATTTCTCTTGAGTGTGCATTAGGTTTATATTTAATTAATCCAAAGAAAGCATTTGTTAACAAAAAGAGTAATAAAAATAACACAATGTAAAAGTTGGGGTCTAAATTTATTTTATTTCTCAAAATGGAATTTTAAAAAAAGAGGCAAATATAGAACACATTAAAAAAAATCCCTAAGTAGGATTTTTGGAATATGATTCAGGAAGTAATCATATCTGATCTTGGGCCCGCTGTCTCCTATACACATAATACCCAAGACAGAAGGCTGCCGAAAAATCAAGACCTATCTTATCTTTCATGACAAGGATGTGCTTGCAATTCCTTAAAGATGATGGTACAATATTTCTCCGTCTCACTTTTTTAAGACTGTAGGAAGAGTACACACATAGCTTTTAATTAGTTCATATTTTTTTCTTATCACTTTTCTTCTTAACTCAGTCAAAAGAAATTGCAATTCTGGGGTATACAACACTTTCACAAACACTATATTTCCATAACCAGGGACATGAAAATGGTAATTCTTATTTTTATTTATTTATTTATTTATTTTTTTAGACTAGGTCTCGCTATTTTTGCCCATGGAACCGCAGGCTCTCGTTGCCCGGGGTACACAGACTCAAGCAATCCCCAGCCTCAGCTTCCAAGGTAACTGGGATTACAGGCACGCACCACCACGCCCAGCTATTTTTTTGGAACTAGGTCTCGCTACTGGTCCCAGGCGGGACTCGAACCGCGATCCCTAGCCCTGGCCGCTTCATAAACTGAAGCTTACAGGCACGAGCCACCGTGCCCGGCCCCTAAAGTGGTAATTCTAATTTAAGAATATAAGGGAGTAACTCAGCTTCAATAAAATAAAAATAAGGACTCGAACTCAAGTCAATCAATAACTACTGTTTCACCTCTTCATGTTTGAGCATGAAGAAAATAGACATTTTAAAAATCTAATCATAATACCATTACCATGCCTAACAATATATCAATAATTTTCAATAAATCCAAATACCAGTTCATATTAAAATCTTCCCAACTGTTTCAAAATTCACTTTTTAGCACCAGCATGTCCAAAGTAGGATTCCAACAGTTCCATATGTTACATTTGGTTATTATGCTGCTTAAGTCTCTTGGAACCTAAAATGATCATCAGCATTTCCTCTTTTATTTTTCTTATTGCCACCAACTTGTTGGAGAAACCAGGTCAGCTATCCGGTAGAATATTCCACATTCTATATTTGTCTTCTTGCTTCTCTCTAGTATTATCAAAAAGTACTTAAATTTGAATTCTTCTGCTACATCTGCAAACTTTTAAGTCCTAAGTTTTCAGAAAGGTTAGATTCTTGACTCTGCCAACCAAATGCCTCTTCTGTAGTAGGGGTGATGGTATAGACTCTCAGGAGCAGTGTCTCAAAAATATCTGAGGGCCACCACCCTATCTCCTTAGAACTACAACAAATCTCCCAATTCATCTCTTTTACTGTTCTTCTTGTCCATATACATTCAGAACCCAATTCTTTTTTCATAAGATCCAAAATGATATTTAAAGTGGAAGTCACACAAACCAATAACAAACCCTGGACATCTGACTGCAAAACTGAAGCAACCAGAAAAGGAGAACAATGAGGTTGAATGGGGAAGGTAGGGGCAGATGGGAGGTGGTGGAGGATTATTGGGTTGCTGGTGTGGACACAATGTGAAAACATGCATTTACAGAGGCTTGAACCTCCAAAGTAGGTACCATAATGTAAATCAATTTTATCTCAAACATAAATAGAAACATTAAAAAATGCAAGTCAGACTCCCCTCTGCTTAAAATGTTCCCAGTGACCACACTTGTGATAAAAGCCAAAGATCTTATCATAACCTACCTGACTCCACCTGCTCTGATCTTTGCCCATGTTTCCAACTCATCACTTACCACATCCTCCCTTGCTTAATACACCCTACTGCAACTTTTGTCTCCTCAAATACATAGTGCACCTGTGACTCTTCATTTCCACTCTAAGACTTTGCAGATGTTTAATCAATCTACTTAGAGTGTCTTCACCTACAACAATTGCTTGGCATGCTCTCTACCATCATGCAGGTCTCAGTTCAAAGGCAGCCTCAGAGGACCCTTCCTGGACTATCCGAACCAAACAAACCCACCTCTTCCACACTCCCATTTCAGCATTTAACTTTTTTTATTTCCATTATAGTTCTTGCCACATCTGTAACTGTACTTGTTTGTATTAAGATTGTCTCTCACGAACCTGCTGTTACTTTCTTAAAGACTTCTCATTACCTTATATTTCCTACATATTCATTTTTTGTTTATTATTTGTCATTTCCCATTTGAATATAAGCAACAAAAGAGCTGAGAATTTTGCTGTCTTGTCTCTCCAGAACCTAGAACTGTGCCTGTTACATGGCAATTGCTCAATAAGTTTGCTGTATAAAAGGAATGCCACAAATTGGCCAGATTGCTTCTGTACGGTATAGATTACTAGCTTCAAATCTCTATGTTATTTTTTATTATGTTAGAAATTGCTATAAAGTTATGCTACAAAATCTAAATCACACTTTATACTTCTTGAAAATCAGAATTAAAAAATATTCTACATATTTTTAGTAATATTATATTTTAGGAAAAAATACTTTCCATCTTTGTAATTATATTTCTTATATATGCACATATTCCAACATCAAAATGGCTTATTTTCCCATTGCTCCAAAACTAATATGCTCTCATTATTTTATAAAAAGAAAACTGTATGCATTATTGTTCATTCACTTAATTGATTTTTCATATGCAAGCACCACTGTAACATAGTTGAATATTTGCAGTACAATCATTATGCAATTTATATATCAAGATAGAGGTCATAATTTATTCAGTATTATGCTTGGTAATTATTATTGAGCACTTTAATTTTCAATACTTAAAGGCAAGTGTGTTCTCTGTGAATCCAACAAAGGAAAAATACTCACTAATTGAGTAAATCAACATAATGGACTCTATGAATTAAACTAATGACTTGTTTCTAAGTCTGTAACACAAAAACCAATGAAAGATAATAGATTAAAAAATCACCACCTTCATCACTGTGGATGGAAAAAATCAGAACAATTTCACAATCACTTACTTCGATCAGTAACTTGAATCCTTCTCTTTTCTTGATTTCTTCTACTAGGTACCTAAATGGAATTCACAATAATATTTATAATGTTCAATCTAAAAATCACAAGAACATGACATGTGTCATGTCATGTTATAACATATAACACTATGACATCTGAAGCAGAGACAAAGCTTAAATACAAAACATAGAAATAAGTAAGAGTACAGGATTGGATTTAAGTAGATACTCTTAAATTTACTGCAATCTCCTGGAATAAAAAAAAAAGATATACTGTTATCACAATATGACATTTATCTCACGTATTAGCATCTGACTTTAATTCAGTTTGAAAAGTCACATAAAGTAGTTTGGATATACATTTCTGACAGTGTAAATTTCACATTTATATTCTAGACAGGGATTTAACACAGGTACTTCACTTAACTGACTTGGAAGAAAGAACTTTCTTCCTGCTTGCAAGTCATTTAAGATCAAGGAAGTTCAACATTTGTTCCAACACCTGAACAAAGGGAAAGACTAGTTAGTGGTGCTTTTTTAAAAGTAAGTGGATTGCAGCCACTGACAGAACATTTATGAAGTCATCTGACATGCCAGGAAAAAGTGAATTATCACACCATAAGCAAAGGGCACAGAGTCCATGAGATATGGAATGTGAGTGATAAAAGGCTAAAATGACAATGAGAATATGAAATAAATTAACACTAACATCTCTACCCTGGATGTGTGTGTGTGTGTGTGTGTGTGTGTGTGTGCGCGTGTGCATGCATTTTAGATGGTTGACCATGAAAACTATGATTTGACTATGGACCTGAAGAGTTCATCATACTTGACCCAGTATTTCAATTTGTGGATTAAATGTAAGGAAATGATCAGAGGTCCTGACAAAAACATACTTGTCAGGATATCCATTGTGTATTTAGACTATAGTAGAAAGAGTAATAGGAAAGGAAGGAGGGAGGTTGCATCCAACAATGAGGACTGGCTTTGAAAATTATGGTTCAGTTATTGTGGTATCACTATATGGAATATGATCATGTCACTAAATATATTCCATTCATATTTAAGAACAACAAGAAGTTATTTCTCTTGGTCCTCAATTCCCTTATCAATAAAGTTGGAATAAAATAGCTTGTTTTTCTAATCCTAGAAGGTTGTTTTTGTAATCTCTGTAGGTCAGAAGGTTGTTATGATTATACAATCATAACAAAAAATTATAAAATAAGGAAACTGTGGAAATGTTACTATGTTCATTATGTAAAGGATGTGATGTTTTAGATATAGACCAATTTATGAGATGCAGTTATTTTCTTTGCCAAGTTTACTTAAGTATGTAATTAATCAACCTGGTGATTATAGGCAAATTCATTAGCCTCCTTCATTCTGCCTCAGTTTCTTCAAAAATGTAATGAAATTGAACTAGACTGGTTAAATCTTTCCCTAACAGACCATAATTCTATAAAATTTAGACACTCAGTCTATTGTCTCAAAGTATTTCTATCAAGCTGGCTAAACTTCTCTCCAGAGAAAGACCCAAAGGTTTCATTGAATCATTTCAATGAAAACTGCTTTTTGCCAACTATGTGGACCCTGTCTTTGTGTCAGGATCAATGTCAGCATTGCAGCTAATTCCAGAGTTTATGGAGTCCAATGTGGCACTCCAACTGAGATGAGGGTAGAGGTGATTTCAATGAAGACTTGCTAAAATAAAAGGCTTACACTTGAGTTCTCAAACTATGCCTTATGATATACCCAGTTGATCATTTTCCCACATACAGGGCTCCATTGTCAAATAAATTTGGACAATGCCAGGCATATTAGGGACAAGACTTGTCCACAATTGGACATATACTTGGTTTAATTCATAAGGGCATTTAATGATGGCTTGAAAGTTTTAATAGTGTCATTAAGAACCAGACATTTTCTAGCAGTCTGGTAAACTCTAACAAGAAGCCTGCCACAGTTCCCTACATCACATCCTTAAATATATTATAGTGGCTATAAAAAAAAGAGAGAATCTGAAGCAAACGTGTTTTCTCTTAATTTGTCTCTATTTAGGTTATTATAGTCTTCCCAGAAGCCCTTGGAGAATTCTTCCTGTATCTTGTTGATTGAAACTGAGATGTATATTTATCCCTAAACTAGTTGTTGACAAAGGAGATGGACTTAGACCAGTTACAGTTGAAATACTGCTATGTAGAGAAAATCAAGATTCTTCTGGAAAGGAGGAAAAAAAGGAGAAGAATTGTTGGATGGCCAGTCTTTATATGGGCTATAGTCAAGTTAAAATATTTCTTTGTTGCACACATCCTGACTTTTTAATGTGCTAGTGAACACTCTGAACCTCTGAGTGTGAAATAATATAGTAGTTTGCTTTTCTCAAATATATTTGACCATGGAAACATTTCTGGAAGAACATCTTATTAAGATTTTCTGGAAGTTTGTTATCCTAGAATGTAGTTTTAGAAATGCTAGCTTAGAAGTATTTCTTTTATAGGGTATCTTATCTTCTTAAATAAAAGCTTGAATGAAATGAGTTTGGGACAGATAATTCAAAAAGGGGTTGAGTCACTTCTGCCTACATTCATAGGAATGGTTTATTCCTCACAACTTTTCTTTAAATATATGGAAACAGCCTAAAGATAAACTACATTTAACAAAACTCTTTGTATCTGATTCAAGCTAGAAAAAAAAAAGAAAGATGTACATTGAGTTTTGAACACCAGGCAGAAATGATAAGCCACTTCCACCAAAGGTAAATGGGTTCAAAAACAATAATGACTTCACAAAACTCATCACCATCCTTTTCCACTGAGGTTAACATAAGGAGAAAAGAGAAAGAAATACCCATTAGCAAGAGTTTTTACAAATCCTACTGGGTTAAAAAAAACCATTCTATTAAGATTCTCACTTGATTTTGAAATATACATTGATAATCCTGCTCTATCTAAAACACATTCCCTTCCTTTGCTTATACATTTGCTTCCAACATTCAAGAGCCTCAATTGTGACTTAAACCTGCTAAATATTTCTTGCATTTCACTTATTATTTTGCAGAACATGCTTTCCTTTCTGCCAGTCACTTTCCCAGTTCCTTTCTCAATTCACCAGTCACTTAGAATCTCCCTGAAGCAAACCAAGTATCTCTTCCAGACTCATCTCATTTGAAATATCTTTTTTTGCATAGAGCCTCCCAGATCGCCTGTGATTTTTTTCCATCTGTTTTCTGTATGCTCTGCATATATTAGAACATATTGTATGCTTGTGTGATTCATCACAGACACCTACATGCTACATTCTGTGACCAGTGAAACATTAAAAAAGCTTATCATTATCAAAGGAAATGAAAACATTGGTCTTTGCATGGTCTCCTAGACTTTCTCCCTCTCTTCATCTAGAGAAATAGACTAGCATAACAGTGCCATTGTGTAACTGCTCACCTTTTCCATATTGATGACAATAAATCCCTCAATCTTCAAGCAAGTCGATGAACTGAATTCCTTCTGAGATTACAGAGATTGTGTATCAAGGGAATAAATAAACAATGCCCTGGAGGCTGAACTAAGTGCAGAATGGGAGTTCCTGAGTTGTTTGTTGTAGAAAAGACTTATGCACATGAGTCTTCTAGACTTGTTTTGAAATTACCCCTTAGTGAATATCCACTTAAGCTGAGAGCCTTCACTAAAATCTATAGGGCACCCTCAGCAACAGGAGATGCTGCGTTTCCCTCAAAAGTTTCCACTTTGCAGGTACTGAGATACACAACATCTACCTTGTGCTGGAGGTGGTAGTTTGAAACCTCAGCCTCTGGGCTTCAATTATGTTTAATAACCACATGTTGCTTTAAGTTCCTGATATCTCTAGTTTTCAAACAACCACAGGAGAAAGCAAATCTTTTGTTAATCATTAATATTTCTTGAGAGAGATGTTCTTTCATCAATTGGAATGACAAGGATCAAATGGAAATTGGAAAAAGCCTTGGAGATTTAGGCACTAGTTTTCTTCTCCTGTTGAATTTTTGACAACTCATAAAATAGGAATAATTCCTCTATTTAAATTGTCTGTTTTTGCTTTCCCAGGGGAAAAGGGAGCAAGCTCTCTCCTCAGGATAATGGCAAGCTATTGGTTCATCAATCCGGACCTTAAATCTTAAGGTCAATGTAAAAGTTTCAAAACTAAGCCTCATTTGAATTCAGGGACATAGAAACATAATTTCTATGCAAACCTTGCAATCCTTATCACAATATGTTAGGGGAAATAAATTGCACAGATTTTCCAGTAGTTACCAGACCTGACCTGACCTAGGGTCTAGGGAAATGGAAATCTCGGTTCTATCAGGTTGCTGATAATAGATGTGCCTTTCCTTTCCCTCAACAGTAACAATTCTCTTGTGCACCTTTATTTTTGCTAAAGTTATCTGCAGAATGGAATTCTGTATTTCTTGGAAACAAAACGGTGTTACTCTGATATAGAAATTATGCCAGATAGAACCTTCTGTCCATGGATGAGAATCATTTTGATTAGGTAAATTCTAAAGCAAGTGACTGTGATTCAGTAGACTTGATGGGAAATGGTATTTTAGCTCTCACTACTCAGTGTTTACAACTGATTATGCTAATTCTATAATCAGTGAAATTCTAGAGCTAGACTATACTGATTAGTGAGAGCCAATTGTTAAATATTCGAGAATTTTGCAAAGTACAAGTATTGACAGTGTGTAATTCTCCACAGTCAGAGTATTTGCACCATGAAGATGAGCAGACACTTATAAATTGGGGGCTTTTTTGCCTTCTGAGATTCAGTTTACCAGTGTGTCACTGCAGATGAATTTAGGCAAATAGAATAGGCCTACAAATTGAGGAAATCTTTCTCTTAAAAAGCAGAACTAGAAACCTATTAGCAAATTTGAAAGAAATAAACTCATGACTAGCCATTATTTTGCTAACTTAATATAATCCACAATCCTAGAGCTTCTTTCCCACAATTTATAATTTCACATTCTTCTCAAGTGATATGGTGAAAATGGATTTGTTCTTTTGTTTGGCATTGGGAGTGGGAGAGGAAGATGACTTTTTCTCCCCCCAGGAATACAGCTATATATCAAGAATGTGGAAGGTTAAGGCAAGGAAACTATTATGAGTAACAGCATGAAAGAGGAAAGATTGTTTTTCAAATATTTAAATATAGGTCACAGAGACTGCAGTGATGCTCACTGAAATGTTAATTCAATTCAATTCAACTTGACAAACATTTACAAACAATAAGTGTTTGTTGAATTGAATTGAAATGTTAACATTTATCCTCCTGTGATATTTCTCTGCAAAAATTAGAAAGTATCCTTAGACTAGAAATTAAATTCCACCCTGAGATGAATGTTAACTTTACAATGAATACAGCCATCAAATATTTATATCTAGTCTCATTTCAAGACACCTGTCATTGACTTACTTAGCAGCTTAGATGAAATAATGTAGAGACTCTACTATATACTTAAGTAGTAAGAGATAATACAAGAAAGGGAACAGAGCTTTTATGGTGTGGACAGTTTTCCTTTCTCACCACTGGGTAGTTATCACCTACACAGATAGTTCTGTAGAGAGCCTCCATACAGCTCCCAGCATAGAAAAAAGAAAATTATTTAAAATCTCTAAGGAGACATTTTAGGATTTTTGTAGATGAAATTTGGGTAAGGAGTAAATAAGAAAGGATCATCCAAAATGGAGATTGAAAACTCTGATCTATTATAATCAAGAGGGTAAAAATAACTAAAACACATGGCAGGTAGTATATGCCAGGCACTGTTCTGAGTGTTTCCATTTATTAATGTATTTAGTCCTCATGACAACTGTTTGAGTTAGATGCTATTGCTATTCCCATTGGCTGGGACTAAACTGAGGTTCAGAGAAGTTATGGAACTTGCTCAAGAGTTACATTTTGAGTTCAATTGCCCTCGTCTTCTTGCTACCATGAAACAATCTGAACACTAAGTGGAGGAAATGGAGGGAACTGTGGTTCTCACACAACTCGGGCAACATCATGTTCGGTCACTTGATATGTGGGTTTGAAAACCTTGTGACCCTTTGAAGTAACACAAAAATCAAACTTTTGACAAATCTATTTTTTTAATTTTTTAAGTGTTTAAGTGTCTGAATTTGTTTAATACCAAGGTTAACATTATACAGTTCGTTACCAACAAATCACATCTAAAACTATATTTGGCTGTGACCTGCCCATTCACGACCACTGACCCAAGCCTAGAATCAGAGTCCTATTCAGGTGGCAAATGTTATCACCTATATCTCAATGGCTTTTCTAACAGTTTGAATGGGGTTTCAAAAGTTTTGCTTCTAATGTTACAGCAAGGAAAGCAGCAGTGACATTTCTGCATTAACTTTACCCTTTTGTCTTTATAGCAGCCTCAATTTCATGGATCTGCATTTTAAGTCCTGGAAATCACTATCATCTCTCCCATTCAGAGATTTGGATGCTCCCATTACTTTCCACTTTCCTCAAAGGGTCTTAGCTATATTTTCTTCCTCCAGGAAGCCTCAGCCTGTGACCTTCTGTAACATACTCCTGAATGTTCCGGAAGCACCATGTATCTCCCTAGAAAGTAGATTCATTTGTGTTTTATTTATTCTGGGCACCTGAGGCTATCTCTCACTAGCATGGGGACCTGGAGGGCAGAAAGTAGGTATTCTTAAAAATAGTAGGTACTGAGAAAATGATTATTGGATGAAAAAAGGAAGGCACAAGTAAAGAACACGTACAGACCTTGAAATGCTATTCCCATCAAGCATTTCCATTACAGACATATGGACATACACATACCTAGACAGAGCAAGAGCACGGTTGACTCTTTCTTCCAGGCCTGATGTTCCCAGGGCCTTCCAAGTCATCCAGAACTTGAATGCATCTGGTCTCCTGCTACATTGAATAGACTTGTCTCCTGTGTCATAACTAATATCATAGAATTTATCCTGCTGGAATAGGTAAGAAGCGTTGGCAGAGTAGCATTTCTTAAGAAGATCCTTTTGGGTAAATCAAGAAAGAAGAAAGAACATCAGACTGACTCTTTTTACAACACACGGATTTCAAAATGATATTGATATTGATATTCTACAACTTATGTCACAGTCATTTGACTTCACTCTCTGATGGTCTTTGATTAAACATATATATGCAATTTATTTATTAAAATATATATGCATATATATACAATTTTTTAAAAATAAATTAACATATTTATTAAATTAATACAATGTTAAAATAAATTATATATATAAAGTATGTATAAAGTAGTATATAAAGAAATATTATTTGCAATTTCCTGGGCAAAAAAATCGACTTTTCATCCTGCTACATTTCAACTCATTCTATACTGAAGAGGCCAGGAATGACTGTAACCGAGATCAAAACCTGAGGAAATACCTGTGAATGAGTAAAGCAGGTAACATGTATTAACCACTACAGGGAGCATGGAGGGGTGCCTGAAGAAAAATGGACAGCCCAGGTCCCCAGGATGTACCAGAGTTGACAAAGCCTGGGGAAGAGCTAAGAAACACACAGAGGGCAAAGGCAGTCCAGCACCTTTACCAAAAGGCAGCCAACAACGTCAAGGAGAATTAGAGGCACCAAAGAGGGAAAGCAAAATCCCACTCCAACCTCCTGCTGAGGCTCATATAATACACCCCAGGCCACAGTAGAAAGCAGAATAACTTGAGGACTTTTGCCTGAACTGATAAACCAGTTCCCCAGGAGCAATTGCATAGTAAACCCCAAAAAGGGATAAAGTGAGCTGCCGCTTGTATCCCATTCAAGTCCGGAGTCTCCTGTCTTTCATTTTAGTTGTCTTTCTGCCTGCCTGGACCTCTTCTCAAGTTAAAGATTTTCATTTGGTCTTTAAATTTGCATTGCTTTGCTTAAATGTGGCTTTAAATTAGTACCTGGTCAGCATAAAAAATCGAGGAACTCCCAGATCCAGAAAAAAAATATAAACTTATTGCTGGTGCATCTTCCAATTTTTTTTTTTTAATTTTTAAGAGACTAGGTCTTGCTGTGTTGCCCAGTGTTATCTTGCACCCATGGACTCAAGTGATCCCCAGCCTCACCTTCCCAGGTAACTGGGATTATAGGTATGTACCACCACGCCCCACCTTCCCAAATCTTTTTTTTTTAATTTATGTATAAATTTCACAACATTGCAAAACTATCAGTGCTGCACAAGAAGCTACAGAGAAACTTTACAGTTAGCTCCAGGAAAATGATTTCTTCCAAACAGAGACTGTATTAAGTATACATATAACTGATCAATTTTTACTTAAAGAACAAAAAGAAAATCTTTAGTGTCAAATTCCAAATGAAAGCATGAATTTGTTCTCTTAGTAACAATAATGGTTTGTGTGAACACTAGACTGGATATATGTTCTGCTTCCAGACAGCATGCCATTCTACTATGCCAAAGATTATTGCCAACTATTATCAAGAGCTCCAAACTCCTACTTGTCCACTGCTCAAAAAACTGATGATAAAAATAACAATTAAAAGAATACTAGTAAATCTTCAACCTAGTTCTGATGGATAGTATTTGTAAACACAGAGGCAGAGTAGATTGCTCAGAATTGAACTTTAAGTTTAAAAATGTTCCTTACCCTTTCATCTTTATTTTAATTCTATGAGCAATCTCAACTCCAATCACAGCTGCTACCACTGCATCTCCCTACCCTCAAATGTCAGGAATTTGGTTATTGTTTCCATAGCAACCACAGTCTGACCATATATTATAACATTAAAAGGTCACTGCACATATTTTAAGGACAAAGCATACACACACACACACACACACACACACACACACACACTCATAGCATGATTATAAATTTGCTTTCATCAACCATGAAAGATTCAAAAATCTCCAAAGCAGATGAACTTTGCTCATGTCTTGGGCAAGTTTTAGTGTCTTGTGCTAGTGATTGAAAGAGAGAAGCAGTTCATCCATTACCAGAAAACAAATTGCATCATTTTAGGCAAATGGAGAAGAAGAGAGATGAGAAATCATGTAGCAGAATGAATGATTGCCCTGTAGTCATGACACTGTTAATTTCATTGCACTGAAAAATCCTCCTGCCTTGGGAAGGTTTTATAAAGAACAACTGGAGGCTTGGGATTTGCTTTATCAAAAATAAATGAAAACTTTCCTCCCTAAGCTCCTGGTTTGCATTTTAGTTGATAGCCTTGTATTAAAATGGATGAACTGCCCTTAGTTTTAAGAGACATAACAGCTAAGAAGAGATGTCCCGATTTTCAAAGAAAATAAGATTTTGGAATTAGCATAGTAAAAGTTACCATTTTGAGAAAAACTTAGTCATTGTTGTGCCCTTGAAGAGAAGAACCCCGTTTATCTAGCTCATCTTCAGTCTCTTAATCCTATCAGGAAAAAAAACAAAAAACTAGTTTTATGGTCAAGAGACAAATATGGAATGGCAATGCCAGTTGATTTATATTGTGACTTCACTCAAACAGGATTTAGTAAACAGTGCTTTAGGGACTCCCACCATGGCTAGTGAAAGACATGGAATCAAAGTATGTCAAGTATGTCAATTTGTATAGTCTCATGTATTTAAAAATACAAGCCTATCCTATCTTCAGGTCTAGTTGGATCCATGGTTAAATCTGGAGTCTTTTTCTTCTTGATCTATTTTCTTCTGAGTTGACCACACCCCCCCATGCAGAAAGCTGATAGGAAGCTGGGAATGAGGCTTCCTGTGGACCTTGAGTACAGAGGGGGGCTTGTTTGGAGGGAGATGGAGATAGCAAACCGAGAAGAGGCAATCTTATAGCAGCCAAGCAGAGGGACTGTTGGCCTCCCAATCTCAATTATTTATCTGAACCTTCTGCTGCTCAAACCTAGCAGGAAGTCAATTGGCAAGGGAGCTAATGTTCACAGGAGCGGGGGTTAAAGCAAAGCAGAGGAAGACTGAGGAATGAATTATACAGTAAAAAGAAACAGGCAAATGACAAGCATACTGCATGAACACAGAAACCCCAACTTTGCAGAGTATTCACAATAACCCAAGACAGAGTAATAATGACAAGATCCAATATATATTTATTTGTGTATGTGCATATTTATTTCTTACTATTTGAACCAAGCCTTGTCCACGTGTGAACTTTTTAAAGCAACAATCAAATGAGTTAAGTTCTATAATTTGTGTCAGCTTCATGGCACAAGTGAGAAACTAACAGGACAAGATTCTTTTAGTTACCTAAGATCACGTGGGTAAATCAGTAGTAGGTTTGGGTTTCACACCAAGGTGACTTGGATTTAGGGTCTGAACTCTTCACCCACTGCACTGTACTCTCTATGTCCTGTCTGCAGTGAGTGGGTACTTTCATACAGGTGAAAGAAAGTACAAAAGTTCCTGGAAAGGTTGGTGAAAAAAAAAATGCTAGTAGGAAGTATACTGAACTAATGGTCAAAATAACTAGTGACCCATCTCAGACTTCTGGTCTTAGTAGCAATCACATCTTTAGTCATACATTTGGAGTTTTTAAAAAATATTTTTGTATATTTTCATATTTAAAGGTGTCACTAAAAATACATTATAAACTGGTAAGTAGTATGTTTTCCTTGTCAAGATTATTTAAGCCATCTGTGATTTCCACAGTCCAAATAGATTCTGTGGTCTCTCTCTAACAAGTTTTAGTAACTATGTGGGCCTAATTTAAGTCCTAGCTCATTACAATACTGTTTTTCAGTTTATTGAACAAAGTTACCAGATATTCTTCCAATATGACTCTTCCGCATATTCTGTCTCATATTGCTATTATTTATGTGCAAGAAATTGTTTGAACTAAAAAGCTTAGAAAATAGGTGTATTACTCATCTGTGTGATAATTAATAAAATGCAATGAATGTTTTGAGGGTTTTTTATATAAAAGCACTATGACTCCAGGAACCCAGATGTACAACCCCATGGAGGTACTAAGAATCTAGGCTAACAATTGTTGATTAAATATGTAAAACCTTATGTAGACAAATAAGTGGATCAGGAAGATGTGGTATATATACATATAACATAGCATGACCAGATAAGCTCTCATCTTTTAGAACAGCAAGCTTGGAAGTGGAGGGATTATGCTAAGCAAAATAAATCAGGAAAAAGATAACATGTGTAGAATATAGTGAAATAAGATAAAGAGTCCAATAAAGCCAAATTAACAAACCCTAGAAATCTAACTATAAAGTTGAAGGCACCAGAGGGAGAGGGAGTAAGGGACTAGGGAGAGGTGGGGTGGGGGAGAGCAAAGTGAGGAGGGAACATAAGGGATTATGGTGGAGTGCTTTGATGGTAGGTGCTTTGATGGTGGGTATGGCGTGATAACATACTCCTGAAGGGTGTGATGCTATGCTTCTAAGGCATATATAATGTTGTAGACCATGTTACCTCAATAAAAGTAAAATTTTTTAAAGTAAATTTTGGCTGTGAATAGTAGAAAGCCTCCACTATTATATTTAGAATAAAAAAAAGAAATTTAAAAATGACTCTACCCACTTATGTTGAATGAACATCTTGAGAAACTTAATATATACCAAAGTCTTTGCTAGGGACTGATGATGTAATGGTAAATAAGTCAGTCACTGTGTTTTAGAAGTTTCCAATGAGATAAGAATCAGAAAATCAGGCAATTACAGCACAAAGCTAGAATAAGGGAAAGATTAAGATCTAAGGAGAGTGAAAGTCATCTTTCACTAACTTAGAGGAGTTAGACAGGGCCTTTCAGGAGAAGAAATATGTCACCTGAGAGCAGAAAGATCAGAGCTAGCTGGTAGGAGAAGAGAAAAAGGAATTAATTCAGTATAACTGGGGTTAAATAATGAGCTAGGGGAGAGCTAGAAGTTTGGGAAGGTAAAAGAGTAACCACATCACCACAAATCTTAAATGCCACGGTAAGAATGATTGGTCATGCAATTTTCCCAGGCTCATAGAGATATTACAACTTAAACCTCATTATTGATCTGGCAGAATAAAGTAAGAATCAGCAGATATGGATTCTACTCTTGATTTAGTCTCATTGTGTCAGAGTTCAAAGTAAGTCACTTAACATCTCAAGTTTTGCTGTTCTTATGAAATGATGGAGATAATGATATTTGTTCTCCTTACTATATAGAAAAATTTTGAAATCTAATAATATATTAATTGGGAAATTCTCTTTGCCTTTGGCCAAAATTCTATTCACAATCATTTTCCCTAGCATTTTGCTATAACAATGACCCCCTCCCAGCTATCACCTATTTTTCCTTTCATTTACTTCTCTTCTCAGGCAAGTTGCAAAAGAGATGTCAGTTTTCTCACTCTTCATTAAATGAACACATTACACCTCTCACCCACCGTCCCTTTTTAATGAGATGTATCTGCCAATAAGTCAATAGAAGTAAACCATGTTGACTGAATATATTAAATCAATATAAGAAATGTCAGAACATTAAGAAGTACTACCCATGGTCTTCACATTCCAAGTGGATAGTTAAGCCTGATCTTGCTTAAGCTATAATACCAGGTACAGCCTTCTTAGATGTGGGTCTTTACAATGTGGGTACTCAGCATAGTTTGAATGAAAGAACAAAAAAGGCAAAGTATGAGGTGACAGTAGATAAGGAAATACACTAGGGGAATAGAGGGTCAAGGAGCATCACAAGGCCATGCGCCACTTGCTTTTAGTCAAGTCTCTTTATACAAACAAGGGGAAACAGCTATGTTGACTGACTATTGAGTTGTTGGGGTGTTGGGGAGACAGTAAACAGATGACAATAAATTCACTATTATTTCCTCCAAAAGGATGCAAATCAGAATGAACCATGGAAAGTCAGTGAAGCAAAAATAGATGAGAGGGAGGGAGGGAGGGAGGGAGGGAGGGAAAGACGAAGGAAAGGAGGGAGAGAGGGAGAACAAGAACTAAGAGGAGGAGGGGGAGAAAAAAGAGTGACAAGAAGTGGGGGGGGAGACCAACAGGAAGTTATTTCAAGGTAAAATTTCAAATGCTAAAGTAAAAGGCAGCCTGAGGTAGCTATTTGTCTTGTGGAGACCAGTACACTAAGGTTCTTGCATTAACACCCCAGTAGGAATTTGCTATTTTTCTATTAACAGACTTTGACATAGGAAGTAGGAAAGTGGGACTATAATCCTCTATCTTCACTCCTGTGAATGCATGTCCACCCGCTGCTCCTTATCTTTTCTCTTCCCTTTTTATTAGTTCGAGGGATCCTTCCGAACTAGAGGTTCAGCAGTTATCACTTTCCCAAGCCTGATCTGTGAAATGTTAGATCATCAATGCTTTATTTCTATTTTTACAGATTCTGAAGGAGATGCAAAACTGACCTGTAGGGGGATTAAAAACAGAGCCCTCCAACTGCCATTATCTTGAAGTCAGAACAAGAGTGTCAGTCAAAGAAGGAGGGAAGGAGCATGCAGTCGCCTCTGCAGATATTCTTGGTGGAAGGAAAAGATCTTGAATGAGACCAACTTTCATCCTGAAGCATCAGAATCACTGAATCTGCCTGGTTAGATCTGGATGGCCTGAGTCAGCTTTCCACTGTGGCACAGAAATGGTAGTTCACTCCCATAAAGAGTAGAGAGAAAGAAAAGTGCAGGCAGCAGTCACACATAAAGGAGTGCGTTGAAGCACCCGAAGCAAAACTTAAATATTTGTAACATGGCATACTAGTTGAATGGAAATACCAAATGAAACTTTAGACCTCAAATATATTTTACCAGTAAAATAAAATCCATGAACCTCCTTTATATGAGAGTTAGCAGGATATACTCATGTCATTGGTTTAGGTCAAGAAAACAGTAAGTAGGTTCTAAAGCAGTCATTAATTTAAATAAAAATAAAGAGCTGCTCTATCTAGTCCTGTTCCATCTTTCATGATTTTCCTTTTATTATACTAAGAATCTATTTTTCCTAATTCATCCAATAAATCCTTTCTCCTGTTTTTTTTTTCTGTATTTACTTGTAACATTCATAGGTTTGTCACAATTTCTTTGAGAATTTACACCAAATTATTTTCATGTCAGGCTCAAATGAAGCTATTTTAATTTCTTCTTCATTATCTTTTTTTTTTTTTTAATTTGCTTGTTTTGATTATGGGGAATGTTCCTTTGAAAACTCCTGGGATGGCATCCTGGGAGATGCCATCAGTGGCACAGTAACATCACCTTTTTCTGTTTGTATGTGGAAAAGAGACAGTTTTCTTGGCAAACTATAGTCATGCTGGGAATCTAACACTGTTCATGAAAAAGCAAAAATTTCCCTGAAAGGACAAAAAAATGAAAACAGTGCCAGCGGGGAACCAACCTGATTCCACAAGGAAACATATCCAATTAAGAATCTTTCTCTCTAGAATTTATAAATACCCACTTTACAGGTAGGAGTTTGAGTAAACTTACAGCAAGTGAAAAAGGAAGAATTAAAAACAGTAACTTTCTATACAGTGGCTATTGTAGCTGAAGATATAACTGAAAATAATGAAAAATGTAAATATTTGCAATCTTATAAATGTTGGATCACTCCTATAAGGGAAAAATACAAAATTTATGAAAGAGACACAATTCCCTCACTTTATCTTTCTTTTTACTTTTTAATTCCCTTGACCCATTTCTCACATACATAGATTAATGGAACAGAACAGAAATAAGCCCACACAGATATGATAAACTAATCAATGACAAAGGAGTCAAGAACATATGATAGGGAAAGGGACAGTATCTTCAATAGTGTTAGAAAAACAAACTCCAATTTAAAAATACTCTAAAGATCTGAATAGTAATTTTTCCAAAGAAGAGATAAATGTGGCCAACAAGTGCATAAAATAATGTTTACTTATTATTCCATTTCTCATAATATGCTTTCCTTCAGTCTCACAAATGTGTCCTATTTCTAATTTTCAAGCAGATATAAGTTTCTAACATTTCATAAACTCTTATGTTAGGAAAGAGAACTGGTCATCATAGTCATTTGCAACATTAAGTCTTTGCATTTATCTTCACCAAACATGGTTCACCTCCATGAACAGTCCATCTTGCTTCCCTAGTTTCTCATCTACTGACTGATGCTGGTGTGCTCTGCATACATATGGTTCTGGTTAAGATCTGTCCCCATATTGGGAAGCTGTCTTCAACTTTAGCCAATCAATCCTCAACTTTCGGCACTTCTTCACAGTATATCTGTATTCTTCCCTATAATACTCATCGATAATCTAAAATGGGTATCCTTCCATTTGTGAATTCTTTAGAGAGCTATATTTTATCTTTCTGTACCATGTCTTTGATATCTCTTTTCATGGATTTATTTATTCCTTTCATTTTCTTTCTTTTGAATTTATTCTCATTCTCCATTGGAGTATAACATTGTTAAAAATCATCTGGTGTTGCTTTCAGCTTGACAGATCATTTTTTTATTTTCTGATAAATGCCAGCTTGGGTGAGGGGGGAATCTCGTATCCTTTCCTTCTGTCATCTGAAAGACCACTTTCAGATGCAATGTGCTCCATGGTCAGCAACAGCGTCTTCTCGACTTCTAAGCACCTATAATTTGTTCTGAAGCATTATTTATGAATTTCAGCTGATTCAACTCTCCTTCATCCAAACATTTCCTAGTCATTGGAATCTGTGGTAGTGTGATTTATAGTGGGGTTCACTTCCCCCCCAAAGAATCAGATAGATTTTTCTCAATAGCTCAGAGTAGGTTTCTTGTCACTTTGACATGGCAGATAGAGGTCAACCAAGGTCCTGTGAGTCTGGGAGATTTGTTATTATTACAGAAAGAAAACAAATAGTTTGGCCTGAAAGTAGTGGGGCCCTGAACAAGTTTTGTTCTTGCCCAAGTCCTCCCTCTTTCCTAATCAGAGAAGAGATATGACCTCTTTTCCCAATTAAAGAAGCAGTCATTGTTCTCCCTCTTACGACACAGAAGAATGTAGTTAAAGGATTTCATCTAGTTCTAAGGTTGTCAATAAACATAGCTAAAAATCTCATCTTTACTCAAAGAGTATGAGACCATCTCTTTCTTCGCTGCTATGAACATGTCCTCTTGTTCTTGACACCCCCATTCCTAAATCTCAGGATTCCTGGACTGCTGGATTATTATTTAGAATTTACAACTATGTGAATTCTCCATATAGGCATTATAATTGTGTTTCCTATACTAACTCATCTGGTGCTGTTTTGATTGTTCATTCAGCACAAGATCTGAGAAACATGAATTCTTTTGTTCCCTGCAAATTGGAGATCTCTCTCTCTCTCTCTCTATCATCTATCTCTTTATCTGCATATATGTATATATATACATGCACACACATACATTACATATACATATATACATACACAAATACATACATTACATATACATATATGTGTTCATGCAGATTATCAAAATATATTTCTTACTCATATTTGGTCTTTATCCATAGAATCTGTCTTACAGTTCCATACCCTGGAATTCTCTAAGCCAATAAAACAATGAGAGGGAGTGGAAACTGTTCCAGTCACTATGGAAGAGTATGTGGAGGACCCTCAAACAATTGAAAGTGGAATTACCATTCCCAATACTGGGAATCTACCCATGAAAACACTAATTAAAAAGGAGACCTGTACACACATGTTTATTGCTTTGCTTACAATTGCCAAGATATGGAAACAATCCAAATGTCCCCAAACTGATGAATGGCTGAAAAAAATGTGGTATATGTACACGATGGAATACTATGCATCAATCAAGGAGGATAAACATAAGTCATTTGCAGCAATATGGATGCAGCTAGCAGGACTCATAATAGAAGAAATAAGTCAGAAAGAAAAAGAGAAAAACAGGATGGCCTCACTTATATGAAGGATATAGGGAAAAACAAACAAAGAATAAGAAAAATTAGAAAAAAACAGCAGAACTTAATGATAGTGCGAGAGAGGAGGAGGGGAAAGAAAACGGGTGAGGCAGAGGGCACAAAAGAATAAAATGGTTAACAGGTGTTAAGGAAATGGAAAAACCCAAGGTACACAATAATATATGTATACAAAATAAAAACAATTAAATTAATAAAAAAAAAGTAAAAATGCGGGGAGGGTGGGGAATAAGGGGTACAATACAACCATGTAAATGACCAATATTGCATGATAATTACAAAATAAAAAATAAAAATGAAATAAAAATAGACTTGATGGTCAAGGAAAGGAAAAAATTAAGCAATGAGAGCATATGTTGTCATAGCTATTCTTCTGCTCTATTCTTAGGTAAGTTTTAGAATTCTAATAGTTTAAATGGGTATCTTGTTATGTTTAATGGCCTTAGTTAAATTTTGGAACACCAAGGAGTGGGCCTTGTTACCAGAGAAACAACAGGAGTAGAGGGTGGGATTTCCGCACCAACCAATGATTCAGTTACTGGTGCCTATATTATGAAAGCCCCATGAAGGCCCAAGAGAAAAGGGTGTTATGGAGTTTCCAGCTTGGTGAACATGCAAAGACTTGTGGATAATGGCACTCTTAGAAGGACATGGAAACTCCACACCTTTTCTCCACACCCCATTTCAAGCATCTCTTCCATCTAGCTACCAATTCATACACATCAGTATCTTTTTCAATAAGTTAGTGCTCTAGTGGTAAACAGATTTCCTGAATTTTGTGAGCTGTTCTAGCACACAAAGCATGTCATGGGAACCTCTGATTTATATCCACTTGGTCACGAACACAGGTAATAATCTAAGGTTAACTAAAGCCTATGGGGACCTTAGTCCACGCTGTTTGGTCATAGCATGGACTTGCCTGGTGTTTGCAACTGGCATCTGAAGTGGAGGATAGTCTTGGGGGACTGCATCATCACACTGTACAGTCTGACACTAACTCCAGGTAGACAGTGTCAGAACTGAGTTGAATTCTTGAGCATACTGCAGGAATCTGAGAACTGTGTTTCATTTGGAAGCTCCTTGATACTCACATCCCCCTGGTGGAAATTAGTCTGCTGTGGATACCACTGCCAGTGTAGTATCTCCTGCAGACTAACTTCTACCTCTGTCTTCAACTAATCCTCCAGTTCTTACTCAAAATTCCCCATATTACTGTAGTTTCTGGAAGATGTTAGGTATAGCCATTTGCTAATATTTATGATGCTCGTCCTTGAATTTCTGAAAAATTGGTGGATAGCCTGATGTGATGACATAATTGAGCTTTTTGTTCTCTCATTTCAGCATCTCCCTCTGTAAGGTTCATGTCAGCCTCCCCTGTCTCAAAGTACTGCTGTGCTGTCTTGCCTCTTTACAAACCTGCTCAGTGGTCAGTATGGCTATTTCCAGAACTTTTCTGGGGGTCATGTGCTTGTTTTCCAGCAAAAAAAAAATGTAATTTCATCTCTATTTCAGTCCATATGCTTTTAACTACACAGTAGTCTGTGAAGGCATGTGTCTTAAGAAAAAATCATCACTGATGATATTTTGGAAGGGAAATTTTATGTGACATGTACCTGTGTTTGCCTTCCTTCTTTGGATTGAATTTTAAATTCCTTAATTGTTTTGCATAACTAAAGTCAGTATTTCCTTTCTTTAATGTATCTGTATGTATTCTAAGTTACCAAACAGATCCTACTACCTGAGCCCTGTTCAAGAGAGAAGCTGCTGAAAAGGACTTCATATATGGTATGTACAACAACTTGGTTGGAACTCAGATTCCTTCCTTGGTGATCTGATCCCCCAGTTGACAAAATTCAGTTCCCTCAAGTCTGTCGCCTACTCTGAATCACCTCCTTTTTCCATTTGTCTCTCCAGCTGTTCATTCTTCCAATCACTCCACAGCCAGATCACAGCAAAATAGTGGGAGGAAATAGCAGTCTTTCAGAGCATGCTCATCTCTACCCAGAACCAAACACACCGAACATCTCAAAGTTGTTGCTGGTTTAGTTCCCAACCATCTCTGTTAAGTGGATACTGAATTAAAAGTTTTTTTGGCTTCCAGTGCATACAAAATTACTGTTTATACTACACTCTAGTCCATTAAGTGTGAAGAAACAAGATGATCAAAAATCCAATGTACATACTTTTGATGAAAAATTAGTTCACAGCTAAAAACTGCTGGTCATCACCTTAGCTTTCAGCAAGTCATACTTTATTACCAGTGGTGTCTTGTCTTGATGTTGAAGGCTGCTGATTATTCAGGGTGGTGACGGGTGAGATGGCTGTGGCATATTCTTAAAACAAGTTTGCCTTGTTGATTGACTACTCTTTTTATAAAAGATTTCCTTGCAGCATGCAATGCTGTTAGGTAGCATTTTACTAACAGAACTTCTTCCAGAATTGAGGTCAGTCTTTACATATTCCACTGTAATTTTTGCTTCTAAGATTATATAATAGTCTAAATCCTTTGTCATCACTTGAAAAATGTTCACAGCACCCTCACTAGTATCAGATTCCATCTCAAGAAATCACTTCCTTCTGAGAAGAAGCAACTTCTCAATGATTCAAATTTCATCAGAAGATTATGGTGATTCACTTATATCTTCAGTCTCCAGTTCTAATTCTAGTTTTCTACTTCCACCATATCTGCAGTTACTTCCTCCACTAGAGCCTAGAATCCTTAAGTCATCCATAAGAGTTGCAATTAACTTCTTCCAACTCCTGTCATAAACACTCCAAAATTCCTCCCAACAATCATGAACTTTCTTAACAGCACATACAATGATGAGTATTTTCAGAAGGTTTTCAATTTACTTTTCTCAGATTCTTCAGATAAATCACAAATTATGATAAATACAGCCTTAGGAAATATATTTTTAATAATAAGATTTAAAAGTTGAAATTACACCTTGATACATGCATGGGCTTTAGAATGGATGTGTTAGCATGCATGAAAACAGCATGAATCTTTTTATGCATCTCCATCAGATATCTTTGGTGATTGGGTATATTGTCAAAAATTTGTATCTGAGTACTAGATCCCAGCAGTGGGCTTAAGATATTCAGTAAACAATGTTGTAAATTGATATGCTGTCACTCAGTCTTATTGTTCCATCTATAGAATACAGGTTAAGTAGAATTCTTCAGGGCTCTAGAATCTTCAAAATAGTAAATAAGCATTGGTTCTAAGTTTAAGTCAATAGCAATGAAGTATTTTTCATCCTGTTCACCCTAGCAAGAGTGACAGCCTTTTCTTTGACAATTTGAAAGCAGGTATTGACTTCTCATCTCTACCTATGAAAGTTCAAGATGACATTTTCTTCCCATAGATAGTTGTTTTGCCTGTACTTAAAATCTGTAGTTTAGTGTATTCTCCTTCATTAATGATTATATCTCATTCTACCAGACAACTTATTGCAGCTTCTGCATCAGCACTTGTTGCTTCACCTTGGACTTCTATGCCATAGAAACTATTTATTTCCTTAAATCTCATTAACCAATCTCTGCTAGCTTCAAATGTTGCTTTTTCCTTACATCATTACATCACTCAGTCTTCACAGACTTAAATAGAGTTAGGACCATGCTCTGGATTAGGTTTTTCCTCTAGAGAATATTGTGGCTGGCTTGATTTTCTATCTAATCCAATAAAAATTTCTCCATAACAGCAGAAAAGCTGTTTTTCACTCTTATCATTTGTGTGTTCACCGGCGTAGCACATCTACTTTCATTCAAGAACTTTTTCTTTGCATTCATAATTTGGCTAACTGATGCAAGAGTTCTAGATTTTGGGCTCTCTTAGATTTTGACATTGTCTCCTCAATATACTTAATCATTTTCAGTTTTTGATTTAAAGTGAGAGGTGTGTAATTCTTTAACTTGAACACTTAGAAACTCTTAGCATAATTAACTAACCTAATTTCAATATTATGTCCTGAGGGTAAGGGGAAAGAGGGGAATGGCTCATTAGTGGGGCAGTCAGAACACACATACAATGCTTATTAAGTTTGCTGTCTTCTAGGGGTTCCATTTATTATGACCTAAAACAATATAATAGTAACATCAAAGATCATTGATCATAGATCACCATAACATAACAAATAGTAATGTGAGAAATATTAGTAATTGAAAAATTACCAAGATGTGATATAGAGACACAAAGTGAGCACAAGTTATTAAAAAGGTGCCATTAGACTTGCTAGATATGGGATTGTAAAGGATAATATCTGCAAATCTCAGTAAAGTCAACCATAATACAATAAGGAAGAAGACCTTGCCCACCTAGGTGTGGGGCCAGTAAGGACAGAACACACTAGTTTTCTTGACAAAATTTTCTTTGTTACCATTATAAGAACCTACTAAAAGATTATAGGGGTCAAATCGATTTGATATCATCTTTGAAAACAATTGACTATCCTGGAATATAAGAGCACTTAATTTTAATACACAGATCCCATTTTGATGGGCAGAAAGACTCCTGGAAGATTTCAGAGAGTCCTGTTAAATTCTAGATATGCAGGCTGATAGGGATTTAGTAATAGACCTGTTCCACTCCCACCTCATATTTTCTTCTAGAGTATAAACCTTCTTTTAACACTCTCCAACTAAAGGTTTGCATAAACTAATGTGAAAAGGAGGAGACTGAGCTAAAAGACATTTTAAAGAAATACAACTTAATTTTAAGCCATGATGATATCTACAGTAAAGAGGAAAGTTGGGATCACTGTCCTAGAGAATATAAGTGCTTCTACAAAAAGACAAGAAATATTTGATAGTGCAGAGATCACTTGGCAATACCTCTGCATTCCCTACAAGCAACTTATAATAGCACGATTGGACAATTGGGTTTCTCTCCTAGGATAGATGGAGATTTTCTGATTTCCCCTAGGCAATAATCAAAAAACTTTCCTGTAAAAGGTAATTTGAAATAGTGTTTTTCAAATTTTTTCTACAATTTACAATCATGAAATGATTTTTAAATAATGAAAGAATGACAGTATCCATAATATGCATGAAACTAAAACAAAACTTTATGCTACAGAAACCATCATTACCACATGAAATGCATACTGATATTTTCTGTTCTATTTTATTCTGACTTCATAAAAAGGAAACTAAAATATTGATGTGATTTACAGTTGGCTTCCAGTTAGTTAGTACTGTGGTTCTTAACCCTTGATAATATTAGAAATACCTGAAGAGTTCTTGTTTTCTCTCTTTTAAAAAAATTCTAATGCAGGACCCTTACTCCACACGAAAAACTCAGATTCTTTGATGTGGGATAAGGGCAATGTTATTTTTCAAATTTCCCAGGTGATGATGATGATGATGATGATGATGATGGTGATGATGATGATGATGATGATATGATTTATTTATATATATATTTTCACATCTTTGTATTCTCTGGGGTTCACTCACTATCTCCCCTCCCCGACCATTCTCCATACCCCCTCCTCCCCAGTTGTGTTCTTTAGTTTGGTTGTTTGCTTGACTTTTTCTCCTAGCCTTTTGTTTGTTTTTCCTATGTATCATATATTAGTGAAACCATTTGGTTTGTCTTTTTCTTTCTGACTTGTTTCTGCTAATATGATTTTTTTTCTATTACATCCATGTTATCTCAAGTTCTTCAAGTTTGTCATTTCTAGAAAGAATGGCCTACATCAAAAAAACTGGCAACAAATGCTGGCGTGGATGTGGAGAGAAAGGAACACTCTTATACTGCTGGTGGGAAAGTAAACTGGTCCAGCCCCTATGAAAAGCAGTTTGGAAGACCCTCAAACTAATGAAAATGGAACTACCATTTGATCCAGCAATCACTCTACTGGGAATCTACCCAAAGGAGACCTCAATACTTACACAAAGAGACACCTGTACTCAGATATTTACTGCAGCACTATTTATAACTGCAAGGACATGGAAATATCCCAGGTGATTCTAATGTTCATTCAGCATTGCAAGCTCTGATGAGTGTCCACCTGTTGAAAAATTCTGATCTATAAAGTTCTATTTGAAAAAATAAATAAAGTTCTATTTGTGTGTGAATAAAAGTGAAGAGTGACTTTAATATGTGCACCTAAATAGTAATAAAGGAGTTTTAGTTGGACATGGATAAAGCTCCAATTTAACATGGAAGGAGTAAGATAGAAAATGAGAATGAGAAAGAAAGAGGGAAAGGGAATGTAGGAGAGATGGGTGGTAGGGAAGTTGGAAAAGGGGAATAAAAGGGGAAGAGAGGAAGAGATGTGGTCATTGGGAAGAGAAATTCCAATGAAGACAGACAGTGAAGGCTGGAGTAATATCTGCACAAAGAACATGCTGGTGGATGAATGAAAGAAGGATTCTTTGTGAATTTCCTGGCACACCTGGGAACATTCACACAGTAAAAGCATCCAGTACTCATTTACTGCTTCTGAGCTTTATTTGCTGTGTAAATGTCAACTCCATCATCATGCCTCATCACATCACATTTTCATTCATCTGTAAATTGAGGATAATGATGTTGTTCTGTAGGCCACCTCCCGAGGATAAGTACTCATGGCATAATGTTTAAGTGAATGTCTAGAAAAATATTTATTAACACAAGACATATTTCCTCAGTCTAGATAACTTAGTTGTATCACTCCAAAATTGGTAGGAAATATATGGAAAGAGTGTCCAACTGGGTAAAATGCACACATCAAATGGACTGGTTTGGAATGAGGCTCAAAGAACAATTCCACACCAAGAGCACAATATTTAGCAAAATCAATCTATGTCAACAGCTTATTGTGATTCTTTTAATGAGGACTTGATTCCTTTTCAAGTAGAATTTGACATGGTCAGCAGCAAAGCTGCTGGCCTACATTTCTTAGAGTTTGAGCATCCTCCAGAGGTCTGACCTCTGCGGGCTGAAACACAGATAGAAGATTGATTTTATATGAGGCGGGGAGGTTGAGAAATGCTATGCAGAGCTGTCATTTTGAAAATGCAGGTTCCCTGTTGTTCTTTGTATTAGTTCCATTAAAGAGTTGTTGGAAATTGTTGATATTACTGTAACCCTCCGCAATCCCACTTAAGATTAGTTTTAAATGGTAATTTAAAATAAATCAGGGAATATTTGGTAAAACATTTTTTTCTACACAAGATGTAGAGGACAAAACATTTTTTCAGACTTGACAAAATACAGAGATGTGCTAAAATGACAAAGAACTTTTTCATTATACAAGCGGACATTTGTTCAGACAGAATAATCTACACATTCACATTCGACTTGCTCCTCAATTTGGACATAACAAAGAACAAAGAAATCACATTCATGGGTACCCAGTACATGGTTTGCACCATATTGCACACTTTTATACACTATCTTATTTAGTGTCATATTAATTCTTGAAATGAGGATGTGCCCCCACTTTATAGATAAAGTAACTGTGGGCTGAAAATATTAAACAACTTGTCAAAATCATGGGGAGCAGACTCAAAGTAAGTTCAATCCTTAACACAAGTCTGTGAGATCCAAGGGCAGATATACCCACTAAGAAATTATATTTAACTACCTATTCCTAGTTCAAATTGTGGTCCTGGATACAGGGGGAAAATCGGTGTCCTCACCTTTAGATATGCTAAAACAGGGTGGACAATTTCTATAAATATAAAGACAGTAAGTATTTTTGGCTGTTCCAATTCTATAACCTCTGTTAATGACTCATATCTACAGTTGTAACTTGAAAGCAGGCTATGTGAGGTTCATGTCAGTGTCTCAATAAAACTTTATTTACAAAAACTGGTATCAAGTTGGATTTTGCCCAAGAGCCATAATTTATAGATCCCTGTTCTAGACACACAAATGAAAAGAATGTTCAGCAAGACAACTATTATCAAATTTGTAAAGGCAGGAAAGTTAAACACTTACCTAAAGTCTCAAACCTATTATCTTTCTTTAATTCTTCCCTTTTACACAGTAAATATGGAGATTTAAAAAAAAAAGAATACTCAGCTTGGAAAATAAAATTTCCATGCTTTACTTTCCTTCTTGGTGTTGAGAAGTTTTTTATGTAATTTCTATAAAGAATAGCATTTATTAGATTCACACTGGTTTATCATTTCTAATTTCCTTTGCTCCTCTACCACCTCAAGAAGAAAAAAAGTACTTTGCAAAGAAACTGCTTAAATCTGGCTTAGCTTTCTATTTTATTTTAAGGTTATGTTTTGTCACTGTAATGAATTTTTGCTGGAATGATGTGGTGGGAAAAGTTGTGAATCCCAAACCAAAAGCTCATTATAAGTAAACAGCAAATTGAAGTAACTACTGGCCAAAGAGCAAACAAGGAAGGAAGAAGGAGGGATGGGAGGGAGGGAGGGAAGGA